>CALNHX010007214.1:0-77230 GCA_940337035.1 Agriotes lineatus
CAACTAACGCTCTATTTTGTACCGTTTTTGTAGAATTCGTAATTTTTGAAAATTTTTGACAAATGCTTAAAAATTAAAAATGAAATTTTTGACTAATTATAAGATCACTGTAAAAGGAAGTTGTGTGAGTGTATCACACCAGATTTTTATCTTTATCAATTGATCTTAAATAAATAGCCACGCCTATGCCAGCTTCGCTAGCATCTGAAAATGCATGCAATTCGATTTCAATTGCATTGTTACATATAACATGCCTTTTTATTCGGAGATTATTTATAAATTTAAGATTATCCGAGAATCTAATCCACCTGGTGTGCAGTTCCATTAGAATGGATTTATCCCAATTTATTTTACATTGCCACAGCCTTTGGATAATAAATTTTGCAATTATAGTGACTGGACTTAGCAATCCTAAAGGGTCAAAAATTTGAGCTGTAATAGATAATATAGTTCGTTTGGTCACTGCGTGATTTTGATTTTTTAGCTTGACGTCGTATTGAAATAAATCAGATACCGAATTCCAACAGATGCCTAAATTCTTTGTTTGCTCTTTTTCGCAAATAGGTAATACTACTTATTAAGTAACAAACGACTTCCGGGATTGGACCGTGTCATGATTGAGATCTGTCTACTGATATTCAACGGAGGTTGATTCCTCGAGCTTCAAAGCCTCCTCGGCTCTATGGTCTTCCCAAAATCCATAAACAAGACATTCCCCTCAGGCCCATTGTCAGTACCATAGATTCCCCTACTTACTCATTAGCTAAATACCTAACCACTATCCTCAGAAAGTTCACTGGTAAGTCTCCCTCGTATGTTCGCAATTCAGCCCATTTCGTTGAACTTATATCCAATATAAGCGTTGAACCTGAAGATTTACTTGTGAGTTTCGATGTCACTTCCCTTTTTACCAAAGTTCCTATTCCCGATTCCATAGTCATAATCCAACAGTTGTTATCAGAGCATGGGGAGACGTCTTCAAGTCTACCTGCCCTGATAGAAAAATGCCTCTCTTCCACTTATTTCCTATTTCAAGGTGAGTTCTTTAAACAAATTTCTGGTGCGGCCATGGGTTCTCCTCTTTCACCTGTCGTTGCCAATATCTTCATGGAAGCTTTCGAAACCGTAGCTCTGGAATCTTCAGAATTAAAACCCAAGGTTTGGTTCCGATACGTTGATGATACCTTTATTATTTGGCCACATGGTAAAGACACGTTACCCGTCTTCTTAAATCATCTCAATAGTCAACATCCAGACATTAACTTTACCATGGAGATAGAAAGTAACGGTTCCCTTCCTTTCTTAGATGTACAGGTCTCTCGCCAACCCAGTGGCAAACTTGGTCATTCTGTATATCGCAAACCTACTCACACTGATCGCTATCTACATGCCGATTCCCACCATCATCCTACACAAAAACTTTCCGTTATCAATTCACTTGTACACCGGGCTGTTTCCATATCCCAACCAGATAATATCCACGATGAATTAAATCACATTCGGAAAGCTCTTAGGAATAACGGTTACCGTGCTAGGGATATACAGTCTGCCATCAATCGTCATCTTCACCCACGGCCACCCAAACCTCCAAAACCCGATCCTCCTGCAGCAATAGTCTTTCTTCCCTATATCCACCAAGTCACGGACCGCATAGGAAAGTTTCTTCGAAAACAAAACATTAAAACAGTATTCAAACCCCCGAGCAAAATCTCACAGGTTCTTCCTTCATCTAAGGATAAATTAAACACTATGTCATCTAATGGTGTTTATAGAGTCCCTTGCTCTTGTAATGCTGTATACATTGGTGAAACAGGTCGTTCGGTGAAAACTCGCATCTCTGAGCACCAGCGCTGTCTCAAGTCAGGTCTCGTTTCATCATCGGCCATCGCCGAACACCAACACGATACTGGTCATAAGATCCTTTTTGATGAAACTTCCATCATCTGCAAATCCCCATTCTTCTTTAGCAGAAAGATTCGCGAAGCCATTGAGATATGCAAACACCCTAATAATTTCAATCGGGACGAAGGCTTTCCCCTTCCTTCTATTTGGAAAGTTCTAATTCCTAAGCCCCGCCCTCCGTCACTGAACCGCGACGGCATTTGCTGAATCGCTACGGTGCTTGCCTATAAATTCTCGCTTTTCTTCTTCCGATAGTCAGTCGAGTTTCGCCTCTGACGTGGTTAACACGTTGAGTTACCGTGCTCTTCTGTCCCTTCCCTTTGCAAAGAGTTTCGCCTCTGGCGTGGTTAACACGTTGAGTTACCGTGCTCTTTTGCTTTTTTCCTCCTGATGAAGCCCCTTACGAAAGTGGGCGAAACGTTGAGTTCTTCGATCTCAATCATGACACGGTCCAATCCCGGAAGTCGTTTGTTACTTAATGACAATGGCCGTGAAAGCCTCAAAAATCATCAATACTACTTATTGTGAGTTTAAATTGTCGCGGATTGTATCTAATATATCCGTGTTATTTGATGACCACTTCCTTAATTCAAATGCAGCGAAATTTAAAATATGAGTTAATTCAAAATAAATTTGTTTAACTTCTTCAATCGAATTAGCTCCTGTCAATAAATCATCAACAAAAAAATCATCCCGCAAAATATTTGAAGTTTGTGGATAAGACGCAGCATTCTCTGACGCTAATTGGTGCAAACACCTTATTGCTAAAAAGGGTGCGGAACCTGTCCCATATGTTACTGTGTTTAGTTCGTAGCATTCTATGTTTTCATCCTCATTAAACCTAAAAAATATTCTTTGGAAACGCCTATCATCTTTGTCAATTAAAATGGCGGTTTTTGGCCTCGCTAATTCTGTTTGGAATCGATAATTTTGAAAATTCTTCGCAAATGTATATAGTATGAGCATTTTTACAAAATGCGCAGAGCTGTTGTTGATTCGTTGCTAACATTACCTTGGAATGAATGGTATCTTTTCTGTGGTTATAGATTGCGTTACTATGTATTTCTAATTTATTAAGTTTTATTGTTTCTAGAATTTGACACCTATTTTAAAAAAATGTATTTAAATCATTCATATTTGGCAATTCTTGGGTTAATTTGGTTGATTCCCACTCTTTGCGCGTTACAGGGTCTAATTTAGAAACTACAATATATACAAGCAAATCATCCCATGTATCTGTAGGTAAACCTAAGTTTTTTAATGATCGAATATTTTTAGTAGCAGTATCGAAAAGTTGTCGTAAACTTACGTGTGATTCTTTTTGAATGCGTTGAAATTTAACGATGGATTTAATGTAACTGTTTACAATTAAACGTTTATTTTCGAAACGCTCCCGGAGCAAATCCCACGCAATATAGTAATTTGATGTTGAAACTTCTAAATTTTGAATTGTTAGAGCTGCTTCATTTTTTAAAGAGCTTTTTAAATAATAAAATTTTTGTATCTCAGATAAGGTATTGTTTTCGTGTGTTAGCGCCTTAAATGAATCATAGAATTCTTGCCATTGATCGTACAAGCCCGTGAAAGAAGGCAAATTTATGGTTGGAAAACGAATATTATTTGAATCAGCTTGTGCAAAGGACGTGCTGTTTGGTGGATTTGAAATTGGATTGATTTGTTTTGGTTTGCGATATAATGAAATTATATTTTTTGCTTTTGAAGTTACCTCAAAATAACTGTCTTGAAATGATTCTAATTCGGGATCATCGCTTTCATCGGTATAATCAGTGTTAGAAATAGTTTTAATTTGTAAATGTACTTCGCAAAAATTAGCTAGTAGTGGTTCACTCTTTTCTAAACGGCCTTCTAATTCCGTTATAATTGAATCATTTAATTCGCTTACATCGATTTTGTTGCAATGTTTTTTAAAGTTAGTGAGGGTGGTTTTTAAATGACCTCTTTTTATTTTTAATGTTGCTAAGTTTTCCATGCTTGACTCAGAATTAAAGGGGATATATGAGGAATAAAGAATGGAATGTATTTACAAAGGAAATTGAAATAACCCCGAGCTGCACGTCTCTTGCTGGTGGACGACCTCACTTCTCGTTTCGTGGAAGGTAGCACCGCTTGGAACAATGGACAGGTCTCGTGGTTTTCTTTGTTGATTTGAAGTATTTTTTTCCTAGGTTTTTTTCTTGTTCACAATCTGCACTCGAAGGACCATGTTTATAATGAATACTTCTTTTATTTTCACTAACTAATTTATTTACTACTAGCAAGATGCCCGTTCTTCGTACGGACTACAAATGTTTGTTTTTTCTTCTAAATCTCAAATGCATTCTAGAGTGTCCCTCTCCTCCATCACTCAATACGCTAAACAGTTTACCACTTTTCGCCTCTTAGGGGTGCAATATCTAAAAAAAATCAGCCCGTTCTATACTGAAATGAACCCACAGCGAAAAATAATTTTAACTTCCTACTTCTATTCAGTTTTCCCTTTTTACCGGTTTAGGGTCGAAATTTAAAAAACCCCTTAAAAACGTTTTCTAAAGATTTCAAAATACATCTATATGCCAAAAAAGAATGATCTAACTCAACAAACACAGGAGATACAAAGGGTTCTATAATTAACCCCGAATTCAAATTCGCACCTTTTAAGGGTTGATTAGGGCAATGAAATGTGGTTTTAGATATTTGCATTGGATAGCTACTCATGCAAACAGTCGATATCTTACCGGGCCTAACAGATATTGTGGAATTAGTGAAAACATAGTTTACCCCTTTTTACCCCTTTAGGGGTACATTTTTCAAAATCACTTCAACCATTTTTTAGATATTTTAAAAATATATCTATATACCGAAAAAGACTGATCTAACTCAATAAACATAGGAGTAACGAAGGGTCCTTAATTCACCCCTACCCTTTTTTAGTTTTTCCGCCTTTTACCTCTTTAGGGTTAAAATTTTCAAAATCCCGTACATCTCTTTCTAAATATTTTAAAAATACATCTACATGCCAAAAAAGAGTGTTTTAACTCAATAAACATAGGAGATATTTAGGGTTCTTTAATGCAGCCCCAATCCAGACTTGAACCTTTAGGGGTTGATTAGGACAAAATCGTAAAATACGTGTTTAGGTATTTGCATTGATATTCTTTGCAAGTAGACACCAAGTCGCTACCTCATCGGGTCTAAGAGATATTGAGGAACTCGTAAAAACACATTTTACCCCTTTTCACCCCAGTAGGGGAGGAATTTCAAACAATCTCTTTTAACCCATTTTATTATAAAATGGAACTCACAGCGAAAAAAATTAATAAATTTAACCCCCCCCCCCCACACTTTTCAGTTTATCCTCCTTTTACCCCTTTAGGGTTAACATTTTCAAAGTCCCTTACGCCCCTTTCTAAATATTTTAAAAATCCATCTGTATGCCAAAAAAGAATGTTCTAACTCAATAAACATAGGAAATACTTACGGTTCTTTAATTCACCCCCAATCCAGATTTGCACCTTTAGGGGTTGATTAGGGCAAAATACTAAAATAAGTGTCTAGGTATTTGCATTGATAATATTTGCAAGTAAACACCAAATCGCTATCTCATCGGGTGTAAGAGATATTGAGGAACTCGTGAAAACACATTTTACCCCTTTTCTCCCCCGTAGGGGAGAAATTTCAAAATATCCCTTTTAACCCATTTTATTGTGAAATGGAACTCACGGCAAAAAAAATTAATAAATTTAACCCCCCCACACCTTTTCAGTTTTTCCTCCTTTTACCCCTTTAGGGTTAACATTTTCAAATTCCTTTACACCCCTTTCTAAATATTTTAAAAATCAATCTATGTGCCAAAAAACAATGTTCTAACTCAATAAACATAGGAAATACTGAGGGTTCTTTAATTCACCCCGAATCCACATTTGCACCTTTAGGGGTTGATTAGGGCTAAATCCTAAAATACGTTTCTAGGTATTTATATTGATAATCTTTGCAAGTAAACACCAAGTCGATATCTTATCGGGTGTAAGAAATATTGATGAATTCGTCAAAACATATTTTACCCCTTTTCACCCCCTTAGGGGTCGAATTTCAAAAAATCCCTTCTTAGCACTACCTTGCATAACAAACCGAACCTTTCACCCAAATTTCAAGTTTTTAGTGCCAGTGGTTTCGGCTCTGCGTTGATTAGTCAGGGTTGTGACTTTCCTTTATACAGGGTGTTTCATTAATAATTGGAAATATTTTAACTGTAGAATTCTGGGCTTAAAATATTAATATTTAACCCAAATCACTTAGATAAAATGTGGCTTGTTACTGAGATATAGGGTGTTTTATTTAAAAATTTAAAAATGATTTTTCCCCTTTACTTTAAAACTATTTGACGTATCCGTATCATATTTGGCAGGAAGGAACTTTAATCCGTATTAACAAAAAAACATAATGTTATTTATTGAAATTTCTTGAAACTAATACATAGATGCATTGAACATAAAAAAAATGTATCCATGTATTCGTTTCAATAAATTTCAATAAATAACATTATATTTTTTTGTTAATACGGATTAAAGTTTCATTTGCGTAATAAATGCAATCTTATGACATAAAACACCAACATAATTAATACACATTAAAATCAAAATAACTGTTCCGCTTTGTTTAAATTTAAATATCTCGAAAAATAATGACGTTATCGTGACGAAGAAAGAGTATGTTATTTACATAGAAAGTATTGGAGAGTCGAAAAATTGTGCTAAAATGGCAATTCCGCCAGTGGCGTAGAATTTGGGAAGGGTCAACCACTCACTTGCCCCTGTGGTACGCCTCTGGTAGTAGTCAGAAACGTTTATTTAACACAATTTAGCATGGTTTACAGTGTTTAAACTTCCTGCCAAATATGATACGGATGCGTCAAATAGTTTTAAAGTAATGGGGAAAAATCATTTTTAAATTTTTAAATGGAACACCCTATATCTCAGTAACGAGCCACATTTTATCTAAGTGATTTGGGTTAAATATTAATATTTTGAGCCCAGGATTCTACAGTTAAAATATTTCCAATTATTAATGAAACACCCTGTATATGTATAGATTAAAGTTTATATAATACGACTTCGAAGGGACGACCGCATAGTTGCACAGTTCGCTCTGATCTCGTGTCCCCTCGTCCATCCCGGTTGGCTGCTGGGATGCGCCCCAACCACCGCTGTTGGGCATGTCCTGCTTGTACTTAATTGCCAAACAGAAACTGCATTTCACACAAATAACGAAATAAACAGGGACTAAAGTTGATACTTTAGTCTCCGTAAACAGGGACTAAAGTAGCTCATTTAATCCCTAGGAACAAAAGTAAAAGTGATAGCGTAACTATGGTAAATTTATGTACACACGAGGTTAGTAGGTTAGGTATTGTTTGCCATTTGACACACACTGACGCAAAACTTAACCTGCAAATCTCGAATTTGACATATACTGACAATACACTTCAGTACTGGCAACTGATTCAGGCTATCCAGGACCTGCTGCAATTCAGTTTTTAATAAATTGTAATTGTCAGTTTCCAAGTTGACAGATTCCAAATTTTGGAAATGTTGGATGATAGTGGTCCCAAAAGTGCAAAAAATAGCGTATATACCTCGAGACTAAAGTGCCTAAATCCCTTGAGTGGTTGTTGCCCTCGGGCTTCGCCTCGAGGCAACAAACTCCACTCGCGGGATTAAATGGTGCACTTTAGTCCCTCATGATATAATATACTATTAAATTTTTTTGTGTCTTTATTTGCATACAATATATACAGTGTTACTATATGTGCTACACACCTACTTACAAGTGGAAAATCATTCTACATACATTGTCTGCCTATGTTTTGCGCACAAGACGTGTCGCAGTAGTACTTCAACCACAGTAAGTATCCTCCGCTGGAACGGCAACCTGTCTGTAGCTTTTCGTTCCCACAGTCCCTTCCGAGCTTCTCGATATGAGTACACCCACGTGTGCAGGATATACACCGTATTATTTGTGTCGTCAAACTGTTTTTTTTCATTATCCTTATTTTCTTTTTTTTTTTTATTAATAACCAGCTCGGTACACTGAGTACCATACACGGTTGTCTTAACAAATTAAAAAATGAATTACATTGGCAGATTACATATTTAGAATAAGAGCAGCACAGCAGCCCCCTTTGTAACTATTTTATTTACATAGAGCATACTAAATTACTAGCGGATAAAATGTAAGTGACATAATAAATTAAGTACATTTAGTTAGGTTAAGTAATTAGGTAAGCGTTAGTCGTTTTCACTGTCACTGAGGTCTTGCGGTAGTTGGCGTTTTAACCTAACATGTATGTCTTTTTTACCTAGTGAATAGTGTTCGGAGCTGGCGCACATGTTAATATTAGTGAAGAACTTTTTATTAATAATTTTGAGATGTTCATTTATAGTAGGTATGCGTAGATCTTGATGAATCGTGTTGTTTCTTACGAACCAGGGAGCACTGACGATGATTCTTAGAATTTTGTTCTGCAGCACCTGTAGTTTTTTAAGGTGTGTTTTAGAGGCTGCAGCCCATACTGGAGAGCCGTACGTTATTATAGGTCTTAAAATGGATTTATAAATTAGCACTGCACATGATATTTTTAGTGGAGACTTGCGATTTATTATAGGATATAACATAGCTAATCGGGTGTAGCACTCACAAAGTTTTTTATTGATATGAAAACCGTAAGTTAATCGGCGATCAAGATACACTCCGAGATATTTAATCGCACTGTCTGGCGGATTCCAGTCTACATCAATATTATTGATTTTTACTTTCTGGGGGATGTGCGGTCGACGTAAGGTAAATATTTTAGTTTCACTTTTACTTTCATTTATTTTGATGTACCACCTATTAAACCAATCCAGCAGTGTATTGACTGAGGTTTGTAATTGTGATACTGCTTCATTGATGTTATCCTGTTGTGTTAGTAAGCACGTATCATCAGCGTACATAGCTACCACGGTGTTATCTGGTTCTGGGATATCGTGCACGAAGATGTTAAATAGAATCGGCCCCAATATGGATCCTTGAGGTACTCCTGCTCTTATTCTTTTGACGTCTGAGAGGTGATTATTTATACGCACTGAGAATGTTCGATCAATTAAGAATGATGTGATAATTCTTATCAGGTAATCCGGTGTTCTTAATTGAAGTAGTTTATAGATCAGGCCATTTGTCCATACTTTATCAAATGCCATAGACACATCAAGGAATGACGCTACTGTATGCTTTTTAGCTTCGAAACCTTGCTCAATAGTTTGCGTTAATCTTATGAGTTGATGGTTAGTAGAGTATCCAGATCTGAATCCAAATTGCAGCTTTGGAATTACGTTATTAGTCTCTAAGAAAGTGCCGAGGCGTGAATATATAATTTTTTCCAATAATTTGGAGAGAGTTGGTAGAAGGGATATTGGTCGGTAGCTAGTGGTTTCGTGAGGATTTTTCCCTGGTTTAGGGAATAATAAAATATGGGCATGTTTCCAGGTAATGGGGAAATAACCTAGTCTTAGACAGCCATTAAAGAGAGATGCCAGGAAAGCTAAGGCTTTCTTTGTGAGATGCTTTAAGACAATATTTGGTACTAGGTCATGCCCGGGGGATTTCTTCGCGGGTAATTTATAAATGAGTCTAGCTATTTCTCGAGGCGAGCATGGTTTTATTTTCCCAACGTTTCTTGGTAAATGTTCGTTAACGTGGTTATCAATTTCTTTGCGAAATTCTCTATTGGTGTTGCATGTTAGAGTGAATACCTGTTCCAGGTATTTCGCGAATACATTACATTTTTCCTTGTCCGAGTTGTATGTTATATTATTTTCGATGATGGAGTAAGGTTTAGGTGATTGCTTTAGAATTCTTTTCGTGGTTCTCCACATTGTTGGATCGCCAGGTTGTAATTCTGTTATGTATTCTTTATAGCAGTTTATTCTATATTTGTCAAGCTCAAATTTAACTTGACGTATAAGCCTGTTTAGATTAGTTCTGATGTTTGGGTCTCTGGTTCTTTGCCACTGTCTTCGTAGTGAATGTTTTTCTTTTATAAGGTTTGTAATGAATACTGGTATTGTTTGAAGTTGTTTGTGTCTATTGTTATTTTGTCTGGTATTCGTTGTATTGTCAATTGTGTATTTTATGGTTTCGAGAAAGTGGTCTATTAAATTATCTATATCTTCGGTACAAGTTATGTGTGTAGAACATTTGAGTTTGATGTCCAAAGTTTCTTGAAAGCTCTCCCAGTCGACTCGGCCATTAATAAGTCTTGGAAGTTTGTTAATTGTTCGTGGTTCTATGCTGAATGTAATAATCACTGGTAAGTGATCGGAGTCAAGTTCAGTAACTACAATTTGTTGTATTGGTTGGGAGAAGTTTTTCTGTAAAACTATGTCCAGAATATCCGGAAGATGATCCATTCGGTATGGATGGTAAGTAAAGTCCTGTGGGGCGTTAACTACCACTGAGTTATTACTTGTGAAATTAAGGAGACGCACGCCATCAGGGTTGTTTACTCTGCAACCCCATATTGTATTTTTACAATTGAAGTCTCCTATCAGCAGTGTCGGTTCATTGTCATCGAATATTGTGGTGAAGTCTTCTTCTAACAAGCGTTTGTTTGGTTGTTTATACCCACTGATAATCTTTACTTGATTGTTATCATTAAGACATAGTCTGACTGATACTATTTCCATATTGATGACTTTGTCTTTTGGTAGAGCAGTTACAGGTAGCTGTTTCTTGGCGACGATTGCCACCCCTCCTGAGGCAACAGGGTCTGGACGATCAAAACGAAAGATTGTATATCCTGGGATTTTGAAAATTTCCGATTGTTTTAGATGTGTTTCAGTGATACAGCATATGTCTATATTGTGTCTGTTTAGGAAAGCTGTAAAAGTTGATTTTTGTTTCTTTATGCCATTGGCATTCCAATTAGTAATTGATAAATTATTGATTGTTCTTAAGTTATTTACTGCTATTGAGTAATGATAACATTAGCGAAGAAATGAATGATTTTATTTGATCAAAATAGGGCGTTATGTAGTCTATGATTGTCTGTATAAATGATTTTAAGTTATTATTTTCTAAATTTGATGATTGTTGGGAGTTTGTGGTCTGATTTCGATTTGTAGATGTAACTGCATGTGCGTAAGATCTTGGATTTTTGTTAAGAGTAAAAGTATTACTAGCCTGTATATTTTCGTTGATGTTTTTTCTTGAGTTACCTGTATGTGTTTGGTTTTTTTTGTTAATTATATTACGATAATATTGGCATCCTTTATAATTAGCAGGATGAAATTCCCCGCAGTTAACGCACTGGGGCTTGGTGTCGATATTTTTTGGGCATTGAGTGTAGAGGTGGTTGCCTGTGCATTTAACGCACCTTGGATCCAATCGGCAATAGTTTTTTGTATGCCCGTATCTTTGGCAACGTGTGCATTGCGGGATATCTCTTGTTTTGTGTCGCGGTTCTACTTCTATTACACAGTGAAACAATCTGTCGAGATTGAAAATTTCAGTTTCTGTGCCATTCTTTTTCAGTTGAATGACGCAGAGGGGCATCAATTTTTTCTCTTTATTTTTCATACGCATAACGTTGTTTACCGGATACTTTTTTGTGATTAGTTCTTCTTTTATTTCTTTTTCGGTGATTGCGATGGGTACGTTTCTCATTACTACTTCCAGGTTGGATTCTTCTTGGTTTTGATAGGTATGCTATTTAATATTATTATCATCATAGTATTTGGTTAAGAGGCGATAGTTTGCTATCGATGTAAGGTTTATTCTGAGAAATTTACCTTTATAATTTGTAGTAAATTCGTTTTGTATTACCGATTGGATGTCTTTTATCACTTCGTTGTAGTTATCAGCATAATGCAAATAAATCGGTGGAATTTTTGGTTTTACTGTGGTAGATTCGTTTTCTGCTATATTCTGGCTACTGCTAGGTAAATAATATTTGTTTAATTTTAGAAGTGCCTCGCTGTCAAAGGCATATTTTTTATTTGTATTTTCGGCGGGCGGACTACTAAAGGGTCTTTTGTTATTTTCCCTGGTAGGAAGTGAAAGGTCAATATCCATATTTGTTGGGATGGTTTTATTTACATTATTTGAACTGATTTCTTGTTGGAAGTGTTGCGATGTTTTGCTATTGTTAGGATTTGATGAGGTTATCTGGTTGCCTTGATAAATTAGTGTAGGTTGTTTGATGTGGCTGTCCCGTGACATTGGGGTTACAGATAGTTGATATCAATAAGGCCGGCGGCCTCTCGGCCGCAGGTGGTTTGTTGAATAAAGGTGACCACAAGTAATGACTTATGTTTAATAAATACCTTATCAGTAAGTTATGGTTTAGTTCAGTGTTGTAATTATACAGCTACGCACTGGCTTCACAAAATACGTCTGTTCACACTGAATACTCGTTTGGAACTCCCTTCTTTTCTATAAAAGCTTTTACTTCACACATATGCTACTCTAGACCCTTGGTTCTCAAACTTTTTAAAGTCGGGGAACACTAAACTCTGATATATTTTTAGGCGGAACACCTACAATACAGCATAAACTTTAAAACAGGGGGCGCGGGTTGCTAACCTTTATGAAACCAAAAGAGCAATAAAAAACAGAATAATGTTCGCAAAAACACTGTATTATTATAGTCATATAGTGCAAAAAAGAAACGGAATCGTGACGCAGCGTGTGATTGGCAACCCCCTGCTTCCAAGTGCTACTTTTAGAAAATAATATGTACATGAATAAAATATGTACCGATATTGATTGATGCAAATATATTTATTGAAAACACAGTTAAAATTACAATACTTTTAAAAAAATCTCAAACTTAATGCGATCCATGAGCTTGACGATCTTTACAGATCTCAGCGATATTGGGACGAATAAATGATAACGCCACACGCATTTTTTCTTCTAAATTCCCTAGTCTCTCGCGTTTGCTTGTTTTTATATTGACCATAGTTGATATGACGTGGCAAATAACAATAATATGTTCAGGGATTTTTTGCTTATACTCGGGTATTCATCTTTAACAGAAATCCAAAAATTTTCAGGAGTGTTTTCATGGAACTGTAATTTTAATCTACGATCTGAAGAAAGCGACGCCAATTCTTCTTCCTCATTTAAAGTAAAACTAGAAAATTTAGAAGAAATAAACGGGTTTCTTATCCAATCATATTTTTCTGTATTTAACAATGGAAAATATTTTTCAAATTTTTCTTCTATTGTTGATAAATGTTCCATTACTAAAGAAACGATTGCCTCGTTGATATTTTGCACAGAGGGGAACATTTCTGTGTTTCTCTCTCTTACGTGTCTTTTCCATAGTAAAACTCTCTTTTTCATTGCACATAATTTGTCAATCGATGTAAGAATGTTTTCATCTTTTCCTTGCATACTTATATCAGACAAATACGGCAAATTATTGCACCAATCATCATTTTTTAGATAATTTACAAAGGTTTTTTGATTTTCTGTTTAAAAAAACAAGTAATTCATTTTTTAATTTCAACAAACGATTTAAAACCTTATCTCGTGACAACCACCTCACTTCGGTATGAAGATGCAAACACACATAATCTGCTTCTATCGATGAACAAAGTTGTTTGAAAATTCGGCTTTTCATCGGTCTCATTTTAATAAAATTATCCATGGTAACTACTTGGTCAAATACTTCGTTTAATTTCTTGGGCAGTGTCTTTATGACAAGTACTTCTCGGTGCAAGAAACAATGATGAAATATTATATTTGAATTTATGGTTTTAGCTAAAGCCACAAATCCTTTGATTGATCCCGTCATGGACGCCGCTCCATCGGTACAAATACCGACACAATGATGCCATCATAATTTTAAAGCATTCAAATACGATGTTATTCCATCAAACAAGTCCTGACCAGTTGTACGACCCAAAAGTTCTTTGCAGCATAAAAATTGATTTATTATCCTTTGTTCATAAATAAATCGTACAAACCCTAAAAGCTGAGCCTTGCCACTTCTTATATCAGTTGATTCGTCTACTTGTAATGCAAAAGGCATATTAACAAGCTTACCTGCGAATGTTCTTTCAATGTTGCAGGACATGTCATTAATTCTTCTACGAATCGTATCATCAGATACCGGAATCTTCAAAATTTCCTTCTTTGCTTCTTCACAAACATAATTGTCACTATTTCACTGCAGGCAGGTAAAATGAGAGATACTGCTATCGTGTGTGGCTTTAATTTTAATGCTACTAACTCAGAAATTTTATACGACGCAAGTTGAACTTTATGACTTACTTTCATTGTTTTTTCAAATTGTTTTCTTTGTTTGCCTTGCATTTCTAAAAGCCTTTTAAAATATTCTTTGTTTTTTGTTAAAAGATTTTTAGGTTCAGTTTTCAAATGACTTCGTAATTTAGCGGGCGCCATCGCGCTATTGGCCAATTTCTTTCCGCATACAATGCAGAGAGGAGTTGGACAATCTGTATTTCCGGTCCAGGTAAATCCAAATTTTAAGTATTCTTCGTCATACAAACGATTGACATTTCGAGTTGATTTCACAATTTTTCTATTTTCTTCATTCTCTTCAATTCTACTAGTGCTAGCAGTAGCATTGTCATTATCGTAATCAAGACGAGGTTTCTTTACGACGAAATTATCCATTACTATAAATTTTAAAAAAATGCAATATAAATCAATAAATAATATGGTGCAAAACTTACCTAAATTTATTTAATTAAAAAATTGTAAATTAAGAGAATTAAAATTTGAACTGCATATGAGTCACATTAACACGCGAATATATTGATAGCTTTAATTAAATTATATGTAGAGAGATCTTTGTCTAAAGCCTATTCCACAATTAAAGTGTAGTTACGGATGTCGGGCGCGTTTCTCAACTAATTCACCGAAGGTGATTCACCCTAGCGAAATAGTGGAGTAACACGCATGCGCCAAACATCCGTAACGACGTCAGACTTTAATTGTGGAATCTACAATTAATCTACAATCGGCTTAAACAGAATTTTGATAACTGCAATAATATTTTATGTTTCCAAGAAGTAATTTTAACCCGAAAGATATTTTTATTCATACAAAGCCGAATGGTACAGCCGCGGAAAATTAAACCGGGACAAGTCCTGTAAGCGTGTAAGGCAATATTTCACTATTTGAATATTGCAATTGTGCCTTCCTAATTGTTTATGAAATCCTATCTACCACATGCCTATGAACCAAACAGAACTGGTTAATGCAATATAAGCAGCTTGGGATAGCATCGACAATGAATTCATTACGACAATTTAACTTAGGCAAATTTTAGTGTCCCGCTTTATATTTCCGCAATAGTACGTGTCAATTTTACATTGAATTGATTTTTATTTTCAAAATTTTTTTAATTGAATTGTACATTTGATTTTTTCGCGGAACACTTGAAAGTGCATCGCGGAACACCAGTGTTCCGCGGAACACGCTTTGAGAACCAAGGGTGTAGCAGACAGACCAAGAAGTGGTAGACCACATGTGGGAACTGCGGAACAAATTGCAAATGTCCAAAATCTAATGCAAAACGAACCCTCCACATCAATCCAAAGGCTCGCTCAAGAAGTGAATTTGAGTTACGGTACTTGCCGTACAATTCTAAAAACAAATTTAAATATGCATCTATACAAACTACAAATGTATCAAGAGCTCTTACCTCCCGATTACAATAAGATAATTTTATACTGTAACTGGTTTTTGCAACATTTAAATAATGTTTTGGATTTAACTTTTTTCTGATGAGTTGTGGTTTTACTTAAATGGCTACATCAATTCACAAGCAATGCGCTTATGGAGCGCTGATAATCCACATTTCTTTTGTGAAGCTTCTTTGCATTGCCCTAAACCTAAAGTAGGCGTTTGGGTAGCGTGCTCTCGCCGAAGAATTATCAGACCAATATTCTTTGAAGATACAATACATGCCGAACGATATCAAAATAACATTCTTGAATAATTTGTGAATCAGCTCCATGACGATAAAATTCGACAAGGATACTTGCAACAAGATAACGCAACACCTCTTGATTGCAAGAAGAAGGAAGACATTTTCAGCACCTCTTGTAAATGTGTATAAACTGTAGAATGTTGTAACATTTGGCAACTTTGAATTTGTTTAGACTGAAGTGAGGTTATGTACACCTAACCTGCAATTTAAAAGTGGTGTCTCCATTAACACAAACGTTATGCTAATTTTATTTTATTAATTTTGTTCTAAATACTAAATACCGTTGTAATTTTTATTTTCTCTATATTAAATTTAGTAAGTTTCCTTATAAGACTGCATTTTTTAATTTAAACGTCAATAACGGCATTGACAAGAATCAACAAAAATTAAATATAATTTTCTGGTGTTATAATACACATGACTTCAAAATTCCAAAGGTATCTTTGATGGAGTTACTTTTTGCTCATACTATAGATGGCGATTAGTGTGAGTGGGTTTGCGATATACAGAATGACCAAGTTTGCCACTGGGTTGGCGAGAAACCTGTACATCTAAGAAATGAAAGGAACCGCTACTTTCTATCTCCATGATAAAGTTTATGTCTAGATGTTGACTACTGGGATGGTTTAAGAAGACGGGCAAAGTGTCTTTATCATGTGGCCAAATAATAAAGCTATCGTCAACGTATTGGAATCAAACCTTGGAGTTCAATTCTGAAGATTCCAGAGCTATGGTTGCGAAAGCTTTCATAAAGATATTGGCAACAACAGGTGAAAGAGAAGAACCAATAGAGTGCGTTTGCCGGTTCTAAAAACTCCACCCAACACAAAGTGTCAAGACCAAGACCACTCCCTCCCCTCACCGCTCGAATTTTAAGGTCAAGATCACTCGCTCCTCCCACCACTCGGACTTCAAAGCCAAGGTTACTCCCCTCACCACTCGTACTTCAAGGTTACTGCTCCTATCACTCAAACTTCAAGGTCAACCAGATGTAACCTTGGGAAAGAAATCGTGAAAGGTAGTAGTAGCACTTCAACAACCGGTAGAAATGGAAACATTATATAGAGCTATCGATATAGTCCAGAGTCAGAAAGAAGCGGAGGTCTCTAATGATGTGTGTATAAAGCCGAAACCACTGTTCTGTCCGGCACTCCTGTGTAGTAGGACTTATAAATTAAATAAGTCAAGTTCGAAGTACGTCAGTGTAGGGTTTGAGTGGAGTCCGCAATTTACCCCAAGTATTATAATACGGGGTACCAAAAACGACTGGGTGTGGTTGAACGAGTGGGAGTGGATTGCAAATCAAGGAGTGATTGCTAACTACTTCTATTCACTCGACGGTCAGCTGCCAGCTCTGGAAATAGGAAGGAAGAGGATTGTATTTCAAGCAATCCAAACTAAAAAAAAATAATAAAATTGGAGAAAGTGGGCTTGTCAGAGGTGTGTTTAGCGAAGAAAACTGTAGAACTGTAACGCGTTCAGAAATTCGTGGAAGAGCGATTCGCACAATTAAAAGCATTGAACTTTGAGAGTTTCTATAAAAAAATAGTTAAGCGGGTGGCAAACCATTCTGGGGACTGTTTAGTCAATGTAAAATCTGTAGTGGATCAGCTGGAGAAAAACTCTGAAAAGACTGCATGTATGGTGGAGTGCTATGGTAAAGTGTGACGTCCAAGTGGAAGCATTGAGTCAGCAGCCAGAAGTGTAGTCATCTGAATGTGTTATGCAGAAGCCGCTCGGCCAGCAGCAGCAGACGTACCAAATGCCCTTCAACTATTAGTGAGTTCATTAGAGGATTTAGCTTTTGATGCATCACATGAAGTCATATACGAGTGAGGACGTAGCGGGTTCAGTGACCAGGAGTTGTATAAACAAGAAAAAAGTACAAACATAGTGCAGCTGTTGGTCAACTATTTTTTGACGAAGCCATAAAGGAAAGCCTCCTTGGAGATTTAATGATTAGTCTTGGTCTAGAGCCTTGGTTCTCAAAGCGTGTTCCGCGGAACACTGGTGTTCCGCGATGCACTTTCAAGTGTTCCGCGAAAAAATCAAATGTACAATTCAATTAAAAAAATTTTGAAAATAAAAATCAATTCAATGTAAAATTGACACGTACTATTGCGGAAATATAAAGCGGGACACTAAAATTTGCCTAAGTTAAATTGTCGTAATGAATTCATTGTCGATGCTATCCCAAGCTGCTTATATTGCATTAACCAGTTCTGTTTGGTTCATAGGCATGTGGTAGATAGGATTTCATAAACAATTAGGAAGGCACAATTGCAATATTCAAATAGTGAAATATTGCCTTACACGCTTACAGGACTTGTCCCGGTTTAATTTTCCGCGGCTGTACCATTCGGCTTTGTATGAATAAAAATATCTTTCGGGTTAAAATTACTTCTTGGAAACATAAAATATTATTGCAGTTATCAAAATTCTGTTTAAGCCGATTGTAGATTAATTGTAGATTCCACAATTAAAGTCTGACGTCGTTACGGATGTTTGGCGCATGCGTGTTACTCCACTATTTCGCTAGGGTGAATCACCTTCGGTGAATTAGTTGAGAAACGCGCCCGACATCCGTAACTACACTTTAATTGTGGAATAGGCTTTAGACAAAGATCTCTCTACATATAATTTAATTAAAGCTATCAATATATTCGCGTGTTAATGTGACTAATGCAGTTCAAATTTTAATTCTCTTAATTTACAATTTTTTAATTAAATACATTTAGGTAAGTTTTGCACCATATTATTTATTGATTTATATTGCATTTTTTTAAAATTTATAGTAATGGATAATTTCGTCGTAAAGAAACCTCGTCTTGGTTACGATAATGACAATGCTACTGCTAGCACTAGTAGAATTGAAGAGAATGAAGAAAATAGAAAAATTGTGAAATCAACTCGAAATGTCAATCGTTTGTATGACGAAGAATACTTAAAATTTGGATTTACCTGGACCGGAAATACAGATTGTCCAACTCCTCTCTGCATTGTATGCGGAAAGAAATTGGCCAATAGCGCGATGGCGCCCGCTAAATTACGAAGTCATTTGAAAACTGAACCTAAAAATCTTTTAACAAAAAACAAAGAATATTTTAAAAGGCTTTTAGAAATGCAAGGCAAACAAAGAAAACAATTTGAAAAAACAATGAAAGTAAGTCATAAAGTTCAACTTGCGTCGTATAAAATTTCTGAGTTAGTAGCATTAAAATTAAAGCCACACACGATAGCAGTATCTCTCATTTTACCTGCCTGCAGTGAAATAGTGACAATTATGTTTGTGGAAGAAGCAAAGAAGGAAATTTTGAAGATTCCGGTATCTGATGATACGATTCGTAGAAGAATTAATGACATGTCCTGCAACATTGAAAGAACATTCGCAGGTAAGCTTGTTAATATGCCTTTTGCATTACAAGTAGACGAATCAACTGATATAAGAAGTGGCAAGGCGCAGCTCCTAGGCTTTGTACGATTTATTTATGAACAAAGGATAATAAATCAATTTTTATGCTGCAAAGAACTTTTGGGTCGTACAACTGGTCAAGACTTGTTTGATGGAATAACATCGTATTTGAATGCTTTAAAATTATGATGGCATCATTGTGTCGGTATTTGTACCGATGGAGCGGCGTCCATGACGGGATCAATCAAAGGATTTGTGGCTTTAGCTAAAACCATAAATTCAAATATAATATTTCATCATTGTTTCTTGCACCGAGAAGTACTTGTCATAAAGACACTGCCCAAGAAATTAAACGAAGTATTTGACCAAGTAGTTACCATGGATAATTTTATTAAAATGAGACCGATGAAAAGCCGAATTTTCAAACAACTTTGTTCATCGATAGAAGCAGATTATGTGTGTTTGCATCTTCATACCGAAGTGAGGTGGTTGTCACGAGATAAGGTTTTAAATCGTTTGTTGAAATTAAAAAATGAATTACTTGTTTTTTTTAAACAGAAAATCAAAAAACCTTTGTAAATTATCTAAAAAATGATGATTGGTGCAATAATTTGCCGTATTTGTCTGATATAAGTATGCAAGGAAAAGATGAAAACATTCTTACATCGATTGACAAATTATGTGCAATGAAAAAGAGAGTTTTACTATGGAAAAGACACGTAAGAGAGAGAAACACAGAAATGTTCCCCTCTGTGCAAAATATCAACGAGGCAATCGTTTCTTTAGTAATGGAACATTTATCAACAATAGAAGAAAAATTTGAAAAATATTTTCCATTGTTAAATACAGAAAAATATGATTGGATAAGAAACCCGTTTATTTCTTCTAAATTTTCTAGTTTTACTTTAAATGAGGAAGAAGAATTGGCGTCGCTTTCTTCAGATCGTAGATTAAAATTACAGTTCCATGAAAACACTCCTGAAAATTTTTGGATTTCTGTTAAAGATGAATACCCGAGTATAAGCAAAAAATCCCTGAACATATTATTGTTATTTGCCACGTCATATCAACTATGGTCAATATAAAAACAAGCAAACGCGAGAGACTAGGGAATTTAGAAGAAAAAATGCGTGTGGCGTTATCATTTATTCGTCCCAATATCGCTGAGATCTGTAAAGATCGTCAAGCTCATGGATCGCATTAAGTTTGAGATTTTTTTAAAAGTATTGTAATTTTAACTGTGTTTTCAATAAATATATTTGCATCAATCAATATCGGTACATATTTTATTCATGTACATATTATTTTCTAAAAGTAGCACTTGGAAGCAGGGGGTTGCCAATCACACGCTGCGTCACGATTCCGTTTCTTTTTTGCACTATATGACTATAATAATACAGTGTTTTTGCGAACATTATTCTGTTTTTTATTGCTCTTTTGGTTTCATAAAGGTTAGCAACCCGCGCCCCCTGTTTTAAAGTTTATGCTGTATTGTAGGTGTTCCGCCTAAAAATATATCAGAGTTTAGTGTTCCCCGACTTTAAAAAGTTTGAGAACCAAGGTGCTACACTACCAACTTCCCTGAAAGCAGCTACAGTACGTCGTACTTGATAAAAGAAGTGCGATGCTAATATTTCAACGTTAGGAAATCTTTTTCTAAATTCGTTTAAACAAGCATGTGCAGAGTACTACCAATTACCATCGTCCATTTCGAGAATATGCCTCTATTATAAATATTTTATGTTCTGGTAACATTTTTAAAATAAATTATTCAGAAATTATTGACATAAAATTATTGCATAATAACAAATGTCAAATGACACCTTTAATTTTCTGGTGTTATAATACACCTGACTTCAAAATTCCAAAGGTATCTTTGATGGAGTTACTTTTTGCTCATACTATACATGCCCACCATCATCCTACACAAAAACTGTCCGTTATCAATTCGCTTGTACAGCGGGCTGTTTCCATATACCAAGCCGATAATGTCCACGCTGAATTAAACCATATTCGGAAAGCTCTTAGGAACAACGGTTACCGTGCTAGGGATATACATTGCCACCATTCGCCATCTTCATCAATAGTAGGTGGCCAAACCTCCAAAAATCGACCCTCCTCGCGTAGGAAACTTTCTTCGAAAATCAAACATTAAAACAGCTTTTAAACCTCCTGGAAAAATCTCACAGGTTCTTTCTTCACCTAAAGATAAATTAAACACTAGGTCATCTAAAGGTGTTTATAGAGTTCCCTGCTTGCTGTAGACACATTAGTGAAAGAGCACCAGCACTGTCTCATGTCGGGCCTCGTTTCATCATCAGCCATCGCGAAGATGTAAGATGCTTTTTGATGAAACTTACATTATCTGCAAATCCCCATTCTTTTTTAGCAGAAATATTCGCGAAGTCACTGATATTTACAAACATCCTAATAATATCAATCGGGACGAAGGCTTTCCTCTTCCTTCTATGTGGAAAGTACTAATTTTCAAGTCCCGCCCACCGTCACTCAACCGCAACTGCACTTGCTTATAAATTCTCACATTTCTTCTCCAGATCGTTAGAAGAGTTTCGCCTCTGGCGTGGTTAACACGTTAAGTTACCGTGTTCTTCTATCCCTTCCTTTGCAAAAGAATTTCATCTCTGGAGCGGTTTACACGTTGCGTTACCGCGCTTTTTTGCTTTTCCTCCTGATGAAGCGTGGGTGAAACGTTGAGTTCTTCGACCTCAATAATCAATCTCGGAAGTCGTTTGTTACGTACTACCAGTTTGTTCACTGCGCACTTCTTTTTCTACCTACCGTTTCAAAACATGTATATTGTATAACTCTAATTTTTCTATTAGTACTTCTGTCCTTTCTTGTATTCCTAGGATGCTTCATTTGTAGAATTAACAACACACAGATTTGTTTTCAAAATCCAAATTTATAATCCAGACAAGGCGCACCACCACAAAATCAAGCAGGGGTGCCGATTAACGGATTCTTGATAACTTTAAAACTGCGTGGGGTAGCTCCACCTTCTCACAGTCGGCAGAGAAACTCCCGCGATCGTCAAAATTTGTAGTTTTTACAGGATTTTGTTCTTACTTTTTGTCGGATCGAAAAATAAAAAATACGTATAAAATTAATTTACAATTCACATTCACTACTAATCCAATTAAAGGAAAATAAAGCAAATTGTTTCAAGTTTTTAATTTTTTTAGAAGAATACAATATATAAGAAAATTGAGAAAACAACCTTAAGTACCTACTCGAAGTAATATTGTGTTAGAAAACAACTGCAGTGAATAAAATGAAAATTAAAGACAAGACATTGTAAAAACTAGACAAAATAGTAATTTACGATACGTGCGTAAAGCTAACGCACGTATCGTAAATTACTATTTTGCCGATTGATCATTCAAACTGATGACTATTTTCGCATTCTCCACATTTTATGAAATCTGTTTGAATGACTTGAGTGCAACGGGTGCAAAACATTGATAAAGTTGGGGCTATTTGACATCTGCTTTGGACTGCCGCGACGTCAAGGCAAAACTAATCGCTTTAAATTTCAACTCGCACACGTAAAAACGTAAGTTAGTGTCTTAATTGCAGATCGCTGACTCAATACGAACTCACTTTATGGAGCCTTATATGTACAACCAAAACAACTGTATACAATTAAGCATTTAATTACACTCGCTTTCTTCAAAATTCGACGAAAATCGACTGAGCAATTCACTGCGCGTCTGTGCGGGAATAGTATAATAAAAACAATATTTTAAAATAAATAATTATTATTTACAAATACAACATGCTATTGTTATCTACATATAAGTTGACACAGCAATGTTTACTTGATGTAGCAGTAGAAGCCAATGTTATATTATTTTCTCTCTCCAAGAGGATTGTCCAGCCATGGGTAAACAGAAGGGCAACCATCTTTGCAGTGAGTCATCCACCGTTCTTCATTTTCTCCCTTCTTCAATTGGCATGCATGAGAGCCACATGTGTTACTTCGCACAGGTTGACAAGAAGGCCAGGAATTTTTAAGATTTGCTACAGTAGATGGATTTTGTACCCATTGCAGTGCTCTTTGCACAGACACCTTCGAACAACATCGATTAGTTTTAACATCGCAACTATTTTTTTAAGAACAGGCTTACCAGATATACATCCTTCACTCCTTGCAAGTAATCCAAGAACTTCTTGTAGGCATTAAAGTGGACAGGAGTCCTGTCGAACCAAGCAGCGTGGACGTAGAAGCCGAAAGGGGATCGACTGCCTTTGTAGTGACGCTCGAAGTTTCCTATCATCCAATCGACAAGTTCATCTTCATCTGTTGGTCTAAAAGAGTAACAATAAGCTTATTTTGGAAATTTAGAAGCAGCGTGATATTCATTACGTGACCCTACAGGAATCAACCATAGCACAAGCTTGGTCCTCTAAATCTGTCCAGTCTACCATGGGAACAACCCATACTCCTGGAATGGAAGCCGTGGGACAAGGTGGAAGTGAGCAGTCCTGGAAACTATTGTAATCGAGAGTGTAAGGAAACAGTCCCGATTTGAGATAGGTTTGAGTCGGCCAGCTGCAGTCATACTTTAGACCAGAACTTTTGATCATCTCGAAACTGCTATTCCCTGTATATGCAGACATTTGAAAATTAGTATGTAGTTGTTTGGTATATCGAATAATATAGCTTATTTCTAAATTGGGCTTACCCGAAAGCTGCAGGAAGGGTATACGAATGCCTTGAATCTCGTTTTTGGGAATTTTAGCAAAATTACTAATCAAGGTTGCTTCGTCTGCGAACTCTCTCGCGTGTTGCGCTACGGTCAAGTTTTTCCAGTGATCAATAGGTGTCTGGTGACTGATGGAATGTAGTGCAATCTCGTGACCACGAGCCCACAAACTGTGCACCTTAAAGTTACAAATATTTTAGCCGTGCAAGAAGTTTGTAAAGTTACTACGTACAACGCTGTAGTCTGTGTAGTCGTGGGAGACAAAGTACGTGGTGCCCACAGGACAACCATCTGGATTTTTTCTACCATCGAATGCTTCATTGTAGTACTGGGAGTTTAAGACGCCAACAGCGTCGTCGAAGGTTAAGAGAACAAGCTGGAAACATCACAAGTGAACGAGACGTTTAATTTTATTGATAGGGAACATTTTTAATGGTATGCGGTGAAACGTGAAAGTGCTGGTTTATGATAGTAACTGCTCAATTTAACGTTGCAAATTACAATAATTTTACTACTTTTATCATCCAACACGCTTTTGAAACGAAAGTAGGTATATTAAAAAATATGTACTATCATCCAAGACACTTATACCTTGCTTTGAGTGTTTATCAAACGATAACAACTGCATGGCGATAGCTGGCTAAACTAAAGTTTTGTTATAAAAATAGATCAATTAAACAACGTACACTACATCTGTGACAATTGGACAGTTATTTGTTATTGATTATCCACATTTTTCAACCAAGCAAGTACTAGATTTTCCAAGCTGTCATTCACTTGTTAATAGTACGATATGTTACTAACTAGTTAGTTGTAAGATACTAATAAGTGCAAATTTAGTAACGCTTCCAGATTTTTTTTGTATAATTTTTTATTTTCGACGCTATGTCATTGAAGATTAGATCAAAAGTCAATGGGCTAACTGTGGATCCAAGCAAACCGTATCAAAACATGTTGACAAGATTAACAAAAATAAAGATCTAGGATTTCCAATCAAAATACAGAATAACGTGGAGCCATTGTGACCATATAAAACTCATAAGGTTCATCGAGTTGAGAAGAAAACGTTTTTTGATGGTTTCATGTCGTGAAAGTCTCAGAAATCTTCCTTATTATTTTTGAAGCAGATCTTCAATGGGCGATAAAGTAAAAGTCTTACGTAGATATCAAGAATGAAATAAGGAAGATTTCTTATATTAATGGTGAAATCAGAGCACATATCAAGGAAAAAATCATTAATGTAATATTATGAAATTGGTACTGTTTACACCGTATGTTTGTTTTTCAAGAAAATTTCAAACAAAAATAATAAGCTATCTTACCTGTGGTATTTGGGACGGATCCAAACCGTTTGGTGGAGAGGTCGAGGCGCAAAGGCAATTGGGCAGTTTGCACGCCGCTGGATCGCAGTCTGTGGCAGCTGCCAATGGGTCGTACCCATTTCTGGGCGCTGCCAGGGCAGACGCAACCAATGCTACGATTATTATTACCCGCATCTACAAAATATCAGGGTTAAAAGCACCACAACTAGCAACTGTTGCTTACTTACGTTTTTCAGAATGTTTGAATGGGAAACTAGCTGCTGCTTTTATACGGTTTCTGACTCGGTATCAGATGTTTCGAGTGTTTGATAATAGAATTAGTTCGTTTTTCTCAGTAATTGTCAATTCGAAAAATCAACGGTTGATTAGATGATAAAGACTGAGCGATAGAAAACGTTAGCAACCCGTTAATGTGTCTGTATTTTAATTGATGTAACTTGTTTGATGATTATGATTATCTTACAGTCTGTCGCAATAATTGTATGATTGGGTATCGACGAAATAATTATAATTAGTTTGGATGAATATTGAATTGGAATGGCGGAGCAGTTTTCTAGACATTATCTATGGAATAATATGGATTGACATAACTTAGAAAATCCAGACAACAATAGAACACGACTGCCAGTTTAGGAGTATAATCCAAGGGGCAAAAAACCAGGGCAAGCCATGGGAAAGATGGTAAAGAAGCCGGAATAGTTGCTTACGAGAAGAAGAGCCTTATTTTTTTATAGAATAAATTACGAATAATACAAATAGATTTGATTTGCATGTATGTCACACCTTAAAGTAATACAGCAGATGCTTGATAACGTGAATTAATTCAAACCAAGTGTGTTCACATTGTCGAAATGTTTACATTAGCGAGAGTGCTTTTATTAATACACACTTTATTAAAAGAAACGTTAAACAACACAATAAAAAACAAAACATATTATGACAGCGATAAGTAATACACATTTTTAATGAGAAGAAAAATAAGCTGCTATTTTATTCTGCATAAATTAGCGCCTATGTTCAACAATGACTAATTGAACCGATTGACTCAGCTGTTTTGCAGAGGCGAATCCCCTAAATAAATCGGCGACTAATCTGTGTTGCAGAGGGGAATCCCCTGCATAAATCGGCGACTAACCGTGGTCAAGAACTGTTTACGTTACCGAACTGCACAGGTTGTTTAAGTTATCGGGCGTTCTGTTTGGTCATATAGTATGAATTTTGTGTTTACATTAGCGCGACGTTTTTATTATTCGGTGTTTATGTTATCGAGCCCTTGCTGTACATCTAATTGCCAGAATTAAAATGAAATATTGCGGAGTAGATTTTCCTTCAGTAAATATTAGAGAAATAATTTAAATAAATAAATCGATAGATAGCCTTGATTTAGGAGTTTGATAAGGATTTTGACAGAATCAGAAAATTTAAATTGAGGAAAAAATGATTTTCCCGATATTGGTCTAGAAATGGGAAATTTTAATTGAATCAAAGTTATAGGGTAAATTTATACTATTTACTAATTTTAGTAAGCAATTCCCACCGATATTTTTAATTTCCGGGTATGATTTGATAGGTTTCTATACTAGGATTTTATGTAAATTTCTTGTGATTAAAATCAAAAAGTAAACTGGTCTGAACTGTCACTGTCAAGTAAATATTAGGTACAATAAAAGTATACATAACGTAACAAATTTACACATTAACAAGAAATAGTGTTTACGAGGGTAGCACAGTAAATATCTGCAATCTAATAAAACAAAGTTTGGTAGCCAAAAATTGTTTGTATTATTGCTTTTCACAATATTCATCCTTAAACTCTATGCATTTACGGATTCGATAAAACCAATTATCAAAAATAAATTCCACTCTTCTTGAGTCACACGGTTTCCATAGCATCTTCGGGCGTTCCAAACCCCACACCGCGCATTTTATATTTTAATCGAGGGAATAGAAAGTAATTGGAAGGTGCTAGAGTGGGACTGTATGGGAGATGACTTAGCAATTTTAACTTGGTAGCCTCTAAAAATTCTATTTGTTGGATGTGCGGTTTGACTTGAAGCACTGTCATGGCGCAGAACTATCTGACTTCTTGGGTGCCGTGAACGAGCTTTTTGATTAACGTCTGACAGGCATACTGTTGTGTACCATTCTGCGATAATCGTACGTTTATTTTCAGACACGATAGTTGTGATACGTCCTGATTTTGAAAAGAAGCAAGCAATCATTTTCTTACCAACGCTTCACTTTAATTGGATTAGGATCTGTTGGAAACGCCCATTGTGCAGATTGCGCTTAGATTTTGGTTCAAATGCATATATCCAGCTTTCGTCACCAGTTATGATGTTGTAAACTGCTTTATACCTACCTTCATCATATTTGTATAGTTTTCTTACACATGCTGTTGTTTTTGTGCTCCTGTTAAACTGTGTGGTATCCACCGACAACAGACGTTGTTTACATCCAAATTATTATGTAAAATATTATTAATTGGAGTCAGGTCAATGCCCAAGGTGCTCTAATAATTCTATATGTGATTCGATTGCCCTCCTGAATTTTTATTCGCACGGCGTCTATGCTTGTTTCGGTAACTGCTGAAATTGGTCTTCCTTCACAAAAATCGTGGCAGAGTGAAACTCGTTCAAATTTAAATTCAGACACTTAGTGTTCTTACATTCAAACGTCTTTATCATGATTATCTACTTGAAAATCAGTAAAACAGTCATCAAATTCTAATTCTTGGAGGTGTGTTTATTGATCTACTATGTACTATATACTGTGTACTATTTACTATTTTCGTTCATTTTCTTCTTTTTATTTTTCTTTATTTTACTAGTTCTTTTCTCGTGTTACTGCATTTTTTTATGTAATTGTTTTATAATAAACATCGGGCACATTAACGTTATTAATAGATACATATATTTTTTTTTTGCTAATTATATCAATTACGGTTAAGTAGAAGAACAGAGCCATTACTACGAAATGGCATCTGAACTTCGCCATTTGCATATACTGTTAATTTTATTTGCTTTTTCTTTTGTAATTTTCTGAATGCAATAAAGACCACTTATTATTATTATTATTATTATTAAACCAGCTGTAAACACTTGATCACCAAATGCAGCACGGAGTCGTCCAAAGCTAGGGAAGATAGGGAACTTTTAAAGTAATAGTAAATCATGGCTCCAAAATTTCATTTTTGCTGCACAATACTTATTTCAAAATTATAATTGTATAATAACTGGTGCAGTTATCAAAACTAAATTTGAACTATCAAACTGGAAAACAACAAACATTTAGTTCATGGCACGTTTGATTTGTATGGTGTACTTGATCTATTAGTTTGCAGAAATTATGGGTGCTGCCCTCGTATAAATAAAGAATCAGCGTATAGTTATTATGCTAATGTATATTTATTTCATTATATTATTTTGAAACCAAAATCTTGTTTATTGGCACTCGACATAGGGCATAATGTGGTTTTTAAGGCTCGACAACTTATCAAGTTGCTAAGTAGTATAACAAACACCAACAATATAGAATAGCAACACCAACAATCTGCATAGACCCACAGTACACCAAAAATTCACAGCGCCAGCACAACGATGATTCATTAGTCCGTAGCCTAAATACTGAATACTTGAATTTTTTCTATTTTTAGAACCAAAATAAAATAAAACGTTGTATGTACCAAGTGCCTAATCACGATTATAGTCCTATGGGAATTTAAAACTCCCCGCTTCGAGTCGTGTTTCAAACGTTTCCTCGTGCTATAATCTATTGATTATGCCCTAGACATACATCTTGTCTATTGGCCTGCGTTAGCAGGCGTAATATGGCTTTTATGGCTCGAGGGGCTACAAAGTTGCTAAGCAACAATGTAGTACAGCAACATTAACAATCTGCATAGAAACCACATCATACCAAAAATGCACAGCGGCAGCACAACGATGATGCAGTAGTTCGTAGCCGAAATACTGAATACTTGAATTTTGTCCATTTTGAGAACCAGAATAAAATACATTGTTGTATGTACCACGTGCATAATGATTATTATAACCCTCGGGAAATTTAAGGCTCCCTGCTTCGCGTCGTGCCTTAAACGTTTCCTCGTGCTACAATTTATTGATTATGACCTATACATCTTGTTTATTGGTCTGCGTTACCGGGCGTAATATGGCTTTTGCGGCCTGATGGTCTATAACGTTTGTAAGCATGAAAATATCATTTTGCAGAGTAGATACACAACTAAATATTTTCAATTATAAAATATGTTCCTAAATAAGCGTAATTATTTTCTTCGTAAGACAAATGAAAACTAGAAAATACAGGTTTATTTGTAGCTAAAAGTTGTTGTCTACATATTTTTGGAAATACACAAAACGGTTTATTTATAGGGCTTAAAATACATTTAACTCTATATTCTGTACTTTATTTGCAACCAAAATCAACCGCCATTTGATTAATATTTCTGATAGAGACGTAGCTGCAAGCACAATCATGTAGGGAACGGCATTGTTTTTATTAAATATTTTTATCATAATCACTACAAAGTTCATAATCCAGTGATGAGATAAAAACTGAATCTTGTGTGACATCAGAATGTACAAGAATAAACCTGAAATTCACTGCAAATGCTCGTCTAATAGATGCGTTATCAGTTTAAGTGGCTTGGTGTCTTTTTAACTTTGAGATAGGGTTTGAAGGAAGTAGAAGATTATCAGATTAAATAGTTTCAGTTAATCTATGCTTTAATATAAGCTTTTAATACAGCCGTTACGTAGTGAATTGGTGAGTATTAATCAGAAAAAAACATTGCCAGGGTTCGGATATGAATGTTAAAAGGCGAGTAAAAGAATGCAATAAATTTAGACGAAAATTATTTTTAAATAATGTCGACAATCGTTACTTTTCAAAACACGCCACAGTAACTTTTATGCTACTCAGATTGCAGATATACGTTGTAGAGCATCTGAAACAAGAACATAGTTGAAACCAGAAGCAAAGGGCGAATAAGATAAGACAGCATCAATGGAAAAAATTGAACGAACGATAGAAAGGATGAACTTCCGTAGTAAAGAGCTGTTTATGACTATTAAAAATCAATAGAAGTCGAACGAAAAGGTAGGGTACTAAAACTATCCTCAAGAATTGCTATAATCGTACCCGTCTATATACAAGACACACATCTTATTTAGAAATTCAACATAAGATTTTCGAATCAATTACCTATAGAAAATCGATTTTAACAGGGGAAAAGGAACTGATGATCATATCTTTACAAACACTATAGTGGAAAGAGAGCGATTTACATTTACAGTATTTTTTAAATATTAAAATACTTCTGAAAAATGTAAGTTTTAAAAAAGAAAGGAGCGCGATATGCTCTAATTAAGAAAATCGAAGGTTTTTACAGAAAGTACAAAAGCTGCGTTGAGATAAACGTGTAAATATCCTAGGCATATTAGACAAAATTTAAGAAAAACTTTCAAAAATATCCTGATTTTTGCTACAAATGTTTTCTTAGTGTCTTACGAGCGCCTCTTTAGAAATTCGCGTCTCTGGGGTGCCGGTGCCGCAGTTGTTTGAAGCAAGATGCAGAAGAAGAAACCGTGTGTTTATTAGAAAAAATAAGGATAAAGTAACGTATCCGTTCATATTAAAGAAAAATGTTAATAGTAATTTACGTTACAAGTATAGAAAGTGGAGCTTTTCAGTACGAGTGAGATGTTTCCGGAAGAGGCCGTTAGGCCGAGTTAGGAATTTCGAGACAAGTATGGAAAAGACACTTTCATACGAGTTTCGTATAATATTTTTTCGTCCACTAGGATACAAAACGGAATAATAAATTTATCCTCTCATCTGAACTTGCCGAAAAATTTATTAATTATAAAGGTACATTTTGCGGTATTTGTACGGTAAAGTAAAATTCGTAAGGCAAAGTGCTACTTTGTCGTACGAATACAGCAAAGTACAACTATGACGTACGAATACCGCAAAGTGTAACTTTCTAATTAATAAATTGTACAGCAAAGCAGCTCTTTCAATGCTAGTGTACGAAAAAAAATATTCAGAATGTAAAATTGTAGCCTGCTGCAAAATTTCAGATATAGTGGCCTATGGTAGGGGGGCATATGTAATTCTGTGGGATTTTTAATGAAGGAATAGTATGATTATACTGGATGGATAGCTCATGAACCATATAATCACGTATCACCAGGTGTTTTGCCTGATTCCATGATAGTCTATATTTTGAAGATACTTTTTCCTCTGTAACTCGTTTGTAGTTGGTTCTAACCAAAAAGGTTATTACAATTTTTGTGATATCTGTCCGTTCACTAAAAATTTCATAACGTGTTACTGCTTGTAACAATGAAAATCGTACGACACTCATTAATGACCAATAGAAAAATTAGTTCACGAGCCGTAACCAAGACAAGAACAACATTTCTTGGAATTTTTTTGTAGATATGGATTACTTCTTTTTAGGGGGTGTGTCGTTACGATTTTTTTTACCGAATTTGCATTCGAGCATTAATTCATATCCGGAAATTACTTTTCGTGCATTCCAACAACGTCCTAATTTGCTCTCGTGTCCCGCTCGGGCAAATTAATACGACGTTGTTAGAACGCACTCAAAAAAATTCCGGCAAGAATTAATGCTCTTATGAGATTATATGTGAAAATAATACTCCATTTGATTTTCTTATATTTATTATACATATTTCTTGAGTTAAAATATGATGATTTAACTCAACTTACCTATATACAAAGTTGCTTAGTTTAGCCGCTAGAGGGCTTTAAAAACGATTAACTTTTTTAAATTTGTTAACCCCCTGTATAATCACTACCATTTTTTTCTGAATAGCTACTTTAATTTAGAATCTATTTCTTCTCTTACAAAATTTTAGTCGGGTAAACGGTTTAGCCACAAAAAATATTTTTTAAATCCCTACAAGCCTACCTAGTGTTAAGTTACAATTACTGATTCAGGCTTGTAGGGATTTAGAATTTTTTTTTTGTGTGGCTAAACCGTTTACCCAACTAAAATTTTGTAAGAGAGAAGATAGCTTCTAAATTAAAGTAACTATTCAGAAAAAAAATTGGTAGTGATTATACAGGGGGTTAAAAAAATATGTATGGATAATTTATTGTGACGAAGTTTTTAAAAACCCTGTAATTTTCGAAATTAGGGTTTATTCTTCAAAAAGCTGTGGTTTACTGGTACAAAGGCATGGGCAAAAATGAATAAAATCTATAAAAGATTTTTCGACTTATTTGAACAAATTTTAAAAAGTTATCGTTTTTAAAGCCCTCTAGCGTCTAAACTAAGCAACTTTGCATATAGGTAAGCTGAGTTAAATCATCATATTTTTGCTCAAGGAATATGTGGTTAAGGGATTGACCTTCTTTATAGGGACACCCTGTATAACTTTTACTTTATTATTTTATATATGTATACTGTTATGATATTGGTACAGATTAATAAGATTAAAAGAATGCAGTATTAAAAATTACAAAGATGAATTTCGATGTGAAATGGATATAAAAATTATTAAGATGTATTTAGAAAAGAAAGGAAATATAATTTATAATTTAATTAAATGAAGCTAATTGAGAAATGATAGGATTTTAACTTAATTTAATATCTGAAATGAAATTGGAAGTTAATGACAAATACTTTTTCGAAATATACTATTTAACATAGTAGGTATTAGTCATATAAAAAAGCTTTAATAGCGTATTGGACTGTAAAAAATAAGCTAGATCGCTAAGAAGATAGTTTATTGATTACAATAAAAAAAAATTGATAACGAAAATGATGTAATACAATTTGTAACGTTTAAAATGAAGAAATAAACCCCTTTATAAAAGTTTTTAAATACATATTTGGCAAAACAAAAGGGTTTGTAATTGAAAATAAATTGGCGTGGTGAAGAAGAATAAAAACTAAAATGTTAAAAGAAAAAGATTAGCAGACTAGATGGATGAAGACTAGAATGTGATGAGAAAACCAATCTAATACAGTTATAATCTACAAAGGCAAATAAAAGTCAGACAATGCTGAATTGAGTTTATTGTGGAATTACATTGCATCGACTGAATTGGATAACAAGGAATGGTGTACAAAGCAAGTAGATTATATCGACATCATTAGCAGAGTGAGCATATTTGTGGGGCTTGTCAAGTGATATCTTGTGGATTGCATCTGGTCAAGGTTCGTGGTGCTGGGTGTTAAGGAGGACCTCTTGGGGGGGGGGGGGGGGGGTAGATTTTCACATTGCACATATTTTATTGTGAACATCCATGAGCGCAGTTTATCAATGTCTGAAATTTTTTCCTGGCAAGTCAACTGACAAATAAATTCCTCCACTAGTTGTTCTTCTTCTGGTTTAAATTCTTATTGAGATCCAAGTAATGCCAAAGTATCAAGAACTTCTTTCTCTGCTATCTGGAAAGCTTTCCAAAAAGATAGTTTGCCCTTATTCTCGAAGCACCCAGTATTATTACAGCCCGAAAGTGCATAAACAGCTAACAATGCCTTAACTTTTGCCGGTCCTATACTGGAATGAACAAGATTGATATCAATAAATCGTCTACGAGCTCCAACTCCTGTGACAAACATGCTGTCTTTTGGAAAAGTTGCTACCACCACAGTGAAAGGATGACAACATAAGTATCTAGTGAATATAGGTTCAGGGTAGTAGAATGGCGTGAGATGGACAATGAATGTGGAATAATTTTTGTATCTGCGCGTTCTTACTTGCTTTGAAGTTCTCTGACGTCATTTCCACCCGATGACCTTGCCTTGTTCTACCAATTAACTATCAATTTTACTTTAATCCTCTGTGCATGCAGAACGGTTTTATTTGCGAGATATGCTGTTAACGCATCCTTAGTTATACAATGAGATAATAGAGATCTCATTGATACTTTTTGAATATTGGTAGAGTCTGTGGTTTTCTACTCAACAGACATTGCTTTTCCAGCTCTTTTTCTCCTCGTAGAATTCTTGAGTGAATCTTCCAGGTAAGTATCAAATACTAAAAGATCTTCGTTGTACTTCAGCAAGTGAAGTTCTATTTTCCGATTAAATTCAATTGCATGTTCATGGCAAGTCTTCACATAGGCAGGTTTATGTAGGGCTTGCCACGATGCCGAGTTGAGTTGATTTGGTGTAAATGTGGTTGCTGTTCGATAACCTTTACCAAATTGCGTTGGTTTCAAAATAAAATCATTGTTCCATCTAAGTTGAACAATGAAGGAGGTACTGACGAAAATTGGTATTTACTAATGCATTCTTGCAGGTCAATGTTAGTTCTACTTCTTGAAACAATTAGCAAACACGTGAACAGCTAACGATCTGCATTCAATTGTATTATAGTGTCTAGTAGTTTTGTTTTGACCATTTTGTGTGCACTTTTGCCCAATTTCAGTTTTTCTCAACGCAAAGGTTACATTTTTCTCATTGAGTCCGCTCTTCTTTAAAGGTATTGTAAAACACCTGCCCCTTTTCAGTCATTCTCAACATGTCTGTCTGGATGTTATCAGCAAAAACTACGTTTGTTGAAATGTTAATTAGTTCCTTTTCATTAAGTACAGGGTTAGCGGATGACATGATACAATTATACATCTCTTGAGCATCATCCTTTTCTTTGAGGGATATTAACCACACCGCTTAGTACTTTAATTTTTCTGTTTTCTTGTTCAAGAGCTTTGTCAGTACCTAAAGAACGAAAAGGTACATTTGTCTTGATAACAACCCAATTTACTCTGGAAAACTCCATCCACAAGTCAGTGTTTGGTATCAAGCAGTTTCATGTTAGCTAAGCACCACATTATCACACTTGCATAGTTTATGAGACCAAGTGCAAAAAAGTACTTAATAAACTATTCTAATGATTCAAAATGTAATTGCCAATCAGCAGTGCGAACCGACCTAATCAATGAAAGCATTGTGTCAACCAATCGAATGTACTGAACACCAACTTTCAAAGTTGGCTTTTCTCTAGTATACTCTAACACCTTTTTGTAACATTTTGGATTAACAAGGGCAGATTTCTACCTTTCTTGACATAAAAAGCAAACGGAAAAGTCTATAAAAAATTTTTCTTCTGTTTCGATGATGGTAGAAGTTGCACTTTGAAATTACTTTCAATGAAATGTTTTATAAGACCTTTCCACTGTCTCAGGTGTTTATCACACGACGTTTCGGGAGTTTTTGATCTATTCCCGCCTTCAGGTGTTCTTGGTTAGTCCCGAGAAGAACTGATTTTAGTATGTCTTTTCACAGCGATCAGTGGTCCCGGGTTCAAGCCCCGGGGTAGGCACGAGTGTACGTGAAAAGACGTACAAAAGTCAATCCCTCTCAGGACTAACCAGGAATATCTGAGGATAGGAGTAGATCAAAAACTCCCGAAACGTCGTGTGATAAACACCTGAGATAGTGGAAAAAGTCCGATAAAACATATCATAATAGACCACTCCCAAAAATGACATCATTCAGAGAACAATTACTTTCAATATCTGGATGCATCGACGTTTTTGAAATCTGATTTCTGTCTAGTACTTCAAGTCAAATTTATATTTATCTTAGATATTTTTGCGCTCCTTCAATATTTGTAAGTGATACGTATTTCTATTTCAGAGCCTGAAACATACAAAAGTAAATTAGACAAAAAAATTAAAATACAAATTTCATTTTAATGAAAAACATAAGAGAAAAACTAAAAACATGATTATATCCCAGAAACGGTAACAGATATAAAAAAAAATATAATAACCTTTTTGCGTCCTTATTTTATTTGGAACAAAAAAGATCGTTAGCAAAAGTTGCCTAGAACCAGCCATAAACGAGTTAAGAGAAAAAAATACTAGGCTCACTTCCGGCGCCCATCCTATACCATAAAATCGTTGGTCACTTTGTATCTTTGTTCGCTATCTCCTCCGAAGATACTGGACCGATTAAATTGTATGATAGCTTAACATTTTGCAAATGTTTAGACTTAGATCGTAGGCTGGTTTTTATTTTAAAAAAGTACCGAAAAGTAAAGTTGTAATTAAATCGTGTGATTAGGGAAGCTAAGCGTAGCTCGGGTTCGGATTCGATTCTCTGCCGATGCATCATTTTTAAAATCTATATTAATGAATCTCTCTTAAATTAGCAAACCGAGGCGTAACTCGGGTGATTCACTAGTCTTGAAAATATAGACCGTCTACCATGGAATCAGGAAAAACACCTGGTAATACGTTATTGTGTGGTTCATAAGCTATCCACCACATATAGTCATACTGTTAAGGACTTTATAAACTTTTGCCGCCTCTCTTACATTCTGAATTCATACTGTGCGCAGTAGAAGGTCGAGCGGGCTTTGCCTCGCCGTTCACTTACGTTCCATCTGTCAACGTGGCAGCATGCAAATCGGTCCGCTCTACGAAAGCTAATTCTTGTAAATGTTCAAATGTTCAATGTGTTTTTTATTGCTAATAAAGTAACATATTTCCGGCTTTCAACGAGTGTATTTATTCAGTGAAACCTACAATTCATACAGTCCATTAAATTCCAAGGCGAGCTGGCAATCAGGAATTTTCCAAATAACGGAAAACTGAGAAGGCTACAAACATTGGACCTTCGATCCGGATTAGTGCCACAACATTGGTCCTACAGAGCCAGGATTAAACCACATTAGGTCATTGCGAGTCCAATCGCGACAGCATTCGACAACATTGGTCATTGGCAAGTACAAAAGCATATTCAGTTTTGTATTGCATATCGCATGTAATCGGCCGCAAGGAAGCAGCGTTCATATTCGCAGCAACGCGTGGAACGAAGAGGGCACATGCGGTGCCCGTAACGAGAGGAAGGAAGACAGCAGACGGTGCTATCAACGCCAAGTTCGTGCACGTGGGCATTGCAGCGGCAAGCCGGCAGTCTGCGGCGTCTCGTCCAGACCACAGTAACGAAAAGGAGGCACGTACCAATATCAATGTAAGCCTGATTTTCCTATGCATAAATTTGGTTTACTTCGTCTGTGTTTGCATGTGTGCATAATTTCAGCTGCGTATTATTGCGTAAACAAATGGTTTATGATTCATATAAACATTTTAATTGCGTGAAATGCCAAGCTACTACGTTTGTTAGCGATATCCCCTGCATGTTTTCATACTGCAGTCGAAGCAGTCACAAGTGAGTCATCTCGCGTTGTACCAGGGTCGTTTTTTGCGTCGTTAGCGACGAGTTTCTCGCGTTGTTATCAAGCGCTGTCTGCGTTGTAAACAAAATTCCGTACCAAATTCGCGCCAGAGGCGTGCGAAAGGGTTTCATCATTAAAGAATATTTCAGATTCTGCAAGTAGTAAGGCTACCACGCGTAGCATCTTGCCTGGAATATCACAGATAGTTAACCCCTTGGGTCCGCGTACCAGAAGCGTACAAAATTCACGCCAGAGGCGTACGAAAAGTTAGTTCGATCTGTTAAATTGTTTTTAATCTCAACAATTATGGATCCACTTGTAAGAGCACGTGGCTCTATCAAGGGCAAGCTTACGCGTTTCTCAAATTACGTGCAATCTTTGCAAATAATTTATGATGAAGATCAATTCTTATCTAGCGCTCAGATTGTTCAATTGCAAGAAAGATTGGATGCTATAGCCACCGTGCTATCGGAATATGATGCGGTTCATGAACAAATTTTAGAAAACAGTAAGGATACAGAATCTGAAATGCAGCAACAAGTTGAATTTGAAGATTCTTATTTTTTCGCAATATCACAAGCTAAATGTTTGATTAATGAATACAACAAACAATCTGATGTTGCACCAGATCGTTCTGGATCTCCTAACGGTAGCGTAAGATCAACGCATTCAAATTGCAGTTCACATTGCAATAATCAAGCTGTACGCCTTCCTGCCATTTCGATTCCCAAATATTCAGGAAGTGTTTCAGAATGGTTAGAATTTCGTGAGATATTTAGTAGCTTAATTCATGAGAATCAAACGTTAACTAATATTCAAAAGCTGCATTACTTAAAGGCTAGTTTACAGGGTGATGTAAGCCAAATTATAAAAAGTTTAGAGTTTACTGCGGGTAATTATACTCTAGCTTGGGAGGCATTGTGCAATCGATACAATGATCCAAAAATTCTGGTTCATAACCACCTCAAGGCTATTTTTGAACTTGAATCTTGCAGTAAGGAATCTGCAACTAAATTACGTACGATTAGCGATATGTTATTCAAACATTTTGCAGCAATCAAATCATTAGCTACCGAAAGCGAGCTTCTTGATTTTGTTATAATTTATGTAGTTTCTAAAAAACTGGACCCCACTACATTTCGTGAATGGGAGGTCCTTAGAAACCGGTCAAGTTCTGACCTGCCTAATCTTGATGAGTTCAAGGAATTTCTACAAAATACAGCAAATCTTCTAGAAACTCTAGAGGTAAAAGATAGCAAGCTTGTACCCGAAAGGTCTTCCAAGGTACATTCTAAATCATTTGTGTCGGGTACCCCTTCTTGTCCACTTTGTAAAGGATCTCATTCCTTGTACAAATGCGATAAGTTTGTCAAGCTGTCTGTTCGTGACAGAAAGTCAAAGGCAAAAGAGCTCCGCGTATGCTTTAATTGCCTAACTCAGGGTCACCTTGCGAGCCTTTGTAGCTCCAAATATACGTGTAGAAAGTGCAAATCAAGGCACAACACCCTTCTGCATGAGGATAAACCTCAAAATGCTTCTTCTAGTCAACCAGGATCTGCGATGTCGGCAGAAACCCCTGTTGAACTAAATCAATCGATTTCGGCATTCTGTTCGAATGCTTTTCAGGTACTCTTACCTACGGCTACCGCTAAACTCATCGCTGATGATGGTACGCCTCACGTTGTGCGAATCCTGTTGGATTCCGGTTCCCAATCGAACTTTATACGTTCAGATTTGTGTAAAAGGTTGAAGCTTCCAATTCGCGAAGTCAACGTTACTGTTTCTGGCTTAAGTAAAGCCACTTCTCAAATCAAGGCTAGGTGTGATATCAAGCTGCAAGCCCCTCACACTTCATACGGCATTGGCCTATCCTGTCTTGTTCTCGATGAGATTACGGGTGTTACCCCAAGTTTTCGCGTCCAGCGAAACAGCTTCAAGGTTCCTGATAACATCAAGTTATCAGATCTGTCCTATGACCAACCGGGCACCATCGACATTCTGATTGGTTCGCCCATTTTCTGGCAGCTCCTTTGTATTGGACAAATTGGTCTAGGCCCAAATCTTCCCATCCTCCAAAAAACGCTCAGAAAAGATTCTTATCAGTAGAGAATATTTCAGATTCTGCAAGTAGTAAGGCTACCACGCGTAGCATCTTGCCTGAAATATCCCAGATTTCAGATTCTGCAAGTAGTAAGGCTACCAATCGTAGCAGCTTGTCTGAAATTTCCCAGATAGTTGACCCGCTGGGTCTGTCAAGCCTTTGGTGGCACGGTCCCACCTGGCTAAGCGAAAGTGAGGCATCTTGGCCTACTTCCATGTTCAATATTTCAGATTCTACAAGTGGTAAGGCTACCAATCGTAGCAGCTTGTCTGAAATATCCCATATTTCAAATTCTACAAGTAGTAAGGCTACCAAGCGTAGCATCTTGTCTGAAAGATCGCAGATATTTGACCCGCTGGGTCTGTTAAGCCTTTGGTGGCATGGTCCCACCTGGCTAAGCGAAGGCAAGGCATCTTGGCCTGCTTCCAAACATGTTCGTGCTGAGCTTCCAGAATTCAAAAAGGAAGTTCAGAGTCTTCCTGTCACCTCTGTTGAACCATTTCCGTTCAATCAGTATTCAAGCTTTGCTCGCTTACAACGAGTTATAGCTTATTGCTTTCGTTTTCATAACAATGCGCGAGCCCCTAAGGCTGATCGTCTTTCTGGTCCCCTCTCTACAGATGAACTGCAAGCAACCCTTGTAAGGCTTGCAAGGTTTTCACAACGTGAGTCATTTCCTGACGAACTTAAACTGTTGTCACAGAGCAAGCCTGTGAAACAATCTTCTGCTTTGATATCCCTGAATCCCTTTCTGGATTCCGAGGGACTGCTAAGAGTTGGTGGTAGGCTCCACAACTCTCAATTACCCTTTGACAAGAAGTTTCCTTCAGTGATTTCTGGCAAACATCCATTCGCCAAACTCCTAGTATCGCATGAGCATCTTCGGCTTCTCCATGCCGGACCTCAAATGCTGTTAGCTAATCTCAGAGAACGATATTGGATCACCTCTGGCAGAAATATCGTCAAGCAAGTGGTTCATCAATGCTTACGGTGTTTTAGATTCTCTCCTAAGTTAACTGAACCCATAATGGGAGATCTGCCAGCCTCTCGTATTCAATCATCGCCCCCATTTCATACGACTGGTATCGATTATGGTGGACCGTTCATGATAAAGGATCGCAAAGGACGTGGTTCTAAACTAGTGAAGTCCTACCTTTGTCTATTCGTTTGTTTTATCACAAAGGCAGTGCACCTTGAATTGGTCGCTGACCTTTCTACTGAAGCCTTCTTAATGGCTTTTCGCCGGTTTGTGGCTCGTCGAGGCAAACCGCTCCATGTCTACTCAGACAACGGCACTAACTTTGTAGGCGCTAATTCCGAGTTAATCGAATTAGGCAATTTTCTCGCGGAACAAAACCCTTCTATTTCCGAATCAGTCGCGAACGACGGAGTAGCTTGGCATTTTATACCCGCGCACAGTCCCCACTTTGGCGGATTGTGGGAGGCCGGAATCAAGTCCTCCAAACATCACATACGTCGCGTTATAGGTAACGCTAGTCTAAATTATGATGAATTTAGCACTTTGTTAGCACAGGTGGAAGCGACCTTAAACTCCCGACCCCTGTCCCCTTTGTCCTCTGATCCAAACGACCTTCAGCCTTTGACTCCTGCTCATTTCCTGATTGGTCGTCCGTTGGTGTCACTGCCTGATCCCAACGTAACTGAGATAGTCGAGTCTCGGCTGTCTAAATACCAGAGAATACAACAACTTCACCAGAATGTGTGGAAGAGATGGAGTAAAGAGTACATCTCGGAACTCCAACAGCGCACCAAATGGCGCACGCATCTTTCGGACCTCCAGCCTGGTTCCATGGTCCTCATCAAGGATGACAATCTACCCCCTCTGAAGTGGAGGTTAGGCCGGGTCACCGAGCTGCACCCTGGCCTTGACGGCGTTACGCGTGTGGCGTCAGTGAACACTGTGTCAGGGATCGTGAAGCGATCCTTCGCCAAATTGTGCCCGCTACCTAGTGTTGTGAACTAGTGCGTTAGCGTTCAGCGCAGTTTTCGTAAAGCCTTTTGGCTCCCCATTGTTCGGGTTTTCTTGTACTAGATTAAGATCCATGTACTATTATGCTTTGTATATATGTGTGTTCATGTTGCATGTTTTACTCTAGCTTTTACATGTCAACTCTGTACTGTTTTATTTGAAAGGTTACCCTTTCCAAGGCGGGCGGTATGTTAAGGACTTTATAAACTTTTGCCGCCTCTCTTACATTCTGAATTCATACTGTGCGCAGTAGAAGGTCGAGCGGGCTTTGCCTCGCCGTTCACAGCACTTACGTTTCATCTGTCAACGTGGCAGCATGCAAATCGGTCCGCTCTACGAAAGCTAATTCTTGTAAATGTTCAAATGTTCAATGTGTTTTTTATTGCTAATAAAGTAACATATTTCCGGCTTTCAACGAGTGTATTTATTCAGTGAAACCTACAATTCATACAGTCCATTAAATTCCAAGGCGAGCTGGCAATCAGGAATTTTCCAAATAACGGAAAACTGAGAAGGCTACAAACACATACTATTCCCTCATTCAAAATTCTACAGACTAAGAAATATTTATACTTATGTCCCTGCACTACTACTTTTATGTAACCGTGTGTATGGGATGAAGCACCTACAAATCCTTCTAATAAACAAGGTTTTATAAAAGTTATTCGATATTTCTGAAATTTTGCATGGAGTCATAATTTTAGTTTCTGAACAACTTTCCTTCACAATGTTTTGCCGCGTTTAAGCAGTTTAAAGCAGAAAAGGTACTTTACCTGAACAAAAGATTTTTTACGACGTCGGCACCCTTTTAAAGGGTCGCTCCTAGAGTACTAAGGAATATTTCTGCCAAAAATCAGGACTGCATTTGTTTGAGATAGATATCTTTTATACCTGCGCTAATAGTACGTGAATGGTTGACATGTCAATAATGCTCCTTTCAAGAAATATTTAAACATAACTTCCATATAGCGTTGGTAGACAGAAAATAATGGTTCATAGAAGGAAGTGCTCTACTATCTTTTGAAGTTATTCCGATTACAATTCTAAATGTGCATTCTAAGTATCGATTGCATGGCTTCTTTCGCTTAGAAATAAAAACAGATATGATTGCATTATTTCCGAATTGATAAATCTAAAAGCACGTGTGCTGGTAGTTATTGCCATCATCGGAATCGTAGAAAAAGTGTCGTTAATATGTATTAATGAATATGTATATATTAGATACGTAAGCTCAAATGCTATGCAAGACGCATAATTATGAGAAATTGCTTTTGAACTTCTTTTTATAAAAAAAATAATTAAATTACGAGGCTAACCTTAAAAGTCCAAACCTTTATTACATATTGTACGTTTCAAAGGTTGCATTCTGATGTCAATTGTTGTGATGAATGGAAAAAGCTTATCGTTATCTGAACTGTTAGATGTTTGTTAAATACAATTCCCATCTATAAAGTGTTTATTTTTACTGTAAACGAAGTGTTTGCAACTCTACTAGATATGAATGATTTCACAATTCTGTTTTAAAACGAATGTTAGCAATTTCCTTATTACTTTTATCAAAAATAGTGTTGGCCAACTTAGGAAGCCTTAATCAAAGTTATGAAGTAAAGTATCTGTCCTTAGATCTATTTCGAAATCTCTTGGTATTATAGTATTGTACAATTTTGGATAAGGCATTGTACAATTTTGGATAAGGCATTGTACAGAAAACATAAATTGAAAAACTTCTTTTTTTTGCCTGTTATTATACGCCAGTGGTCTGTTTCAACCACGAAGTGGTTCTATGAGCCTTCTCTGCATTTAGACCGGGTAGGTGGCTAGCCTTGCCCGTTGAAAGTGAGGGGTTAACGACTACCACAGGTCTAAGCGTGGCCGCCGGGGAGCGTACGAATGAAAAAATCGAATACATTATTATCAGAAATAAGCGATACAAAAATAGTTATTTAACCAACAAGTGTGTTAATGAAAGCGATTAATAGTCGAAACTGTTTAAAGCACGAACGAGCGATAGCGAGTGAGTGCCTTTAATAGTTGAGTGTATTAATAAAAAACAGTGTATTAATGACGTCTATTAATCCATCCTTTTTTAGGAAAAAGAATTCATTAATATTGAAATTAACAAGCGGTCAACGAAACATTTTATGTAATAGGTGTGTTTTAGTTATACATAATTAGGTTCAATGTATAACGCCAACTGTATATATTAAAAGAAATACAATGGAGGGTATATTAGGTTATTTTACAAATTTATTTTAAACACATGGTTTTTTGGTTATCCGTAACTTTTTCCCACCAGTGTATTATTTCAAGATTTCGACGCAAGGTTAGCGTCCATAGCATAGTCGGGCAATGCGATTATTTACTGGTAAAAAATCAGAGACATACCCGTGACTCTAGCGAAAAAGTACTGCGCATTATCAGCATCAAGAAACAAGAAGACTGATTTAACGACAACGATGACACCATCCACACGTTGCTAGAGCAAAAATTCGTAAGATACAGGAAAACAAAAAGTCTTCCACAATGCAAAACACGCAGTCCAGCGGGAACTTAAACAAATTAAAAAAAATCTGGTGTGATACACTCACACAACTTCCTTTTACAGTGATCTTATAATTAGTCAAAAATTTTATTTTTAATTTTTAACCATTTGTCAAAAATTTTCAAAAATTACAAATTCTACAAAAACGGTACAAAATAGAGCGTTAGTTGAAGAGACAAATTTTCTCTAGAATTTTAAGGTGAATTCAAAAATGTAATAATATACCGGGTGTTTTATTTAAAATAGGAGTTAATAAAAAAAAATAGAAAAAAAACCAAAGAAACCCACTTTAGAAGTATTCAACTGGAAAATCGCCTATCTCACATCAATACACATTAAAAATGTAATAAAAATGTAAAGTTAAAAAAAATCGTTAGAGCCGTTTGAAACAATTTTTTGGTTTATCCTAATTGTTTCGCCATTTATCCAATTATTTCAGGCTTAACCTGTATATTTTTAGTTGAATTATAAATCCTTTACATTTCGAATTCGTAAATTTTTCGAAGCAGCGTATTTTGTACTTGCATCAAGTTCTTATCGTTTGCCCGATGCCCTCTCGACCCGTGCTATCTCTTATCAGAGTGCAAGCCTTCTTTTGAGCACGAAATTTTCGTCCGAGGCACTTATTCTTCTCGCCTCAGGCGGCGCATTTCGCGCGGCCAAGGTTTGATTTTGTTCAAGTCAAATTACGTGCGCTCAACCAATTTCAATGATCAGTGTGTTTCTAAGGGCTGATTATGATCAGGTACGATTGCGCTTTTCTGTCTTATTATCTCCATAGTAATTGTATTTTCCTTAGCTCTTAATTATCAGTTTCAACCACGAGTTTATCTCGGAGGCCAAGTCGCTAACCTCATCGCAATTTCGACACCCGCTGGGTTCGGCGTATTTGCCGCCTTTTGGAGATGCTTCGAAGCAATTTTCGGCGCATCCATGGCGATTTGAACAAGGGTTGTTGCCGTTTACGTCCAGCTTATGTTTCGAGGTTAGTTAGTGCTATTCCGGAATTATTTATCAACTTATCTTGAATACCTGGTTTTTCCATTTAAACATTTTAAACCCGTAATGATTTGGAATTTAAATTCATATATTTTGCCATTATTTACATGTAACGTTTAATTTCATACATGCTCTTGTTTTACATTTAAATTTTTATACTTATATTTAATTATGCTGTATTTAAAGTTGCTATTTTGATGTGTATTTCGACCCTCTGTAAAAGGTACAGTCACGTTTTTTTTATTTCAATAGCCTAAACAGAAGGTATTATTAAATGATTGAGGTATGCATATTCCATGAATAATTTGAATTTAAAGATATTAAAATAACCCAAAAGGGGTTTTTTAATTTTATGCGTGTCGCAACCTTCAGTTCACGTACACAATTTGGTTATAATATTATTTGCATTTTAATTATTCTGATAATTTACTACTGACATTTCAAGACTTTTCTATTATTGATTATTAATTAAACGCTAGTCACTTGCAACTTATTTTTCTTCTTATTATTCGAAATCTGTTGATTTCTGGCGCCCATTTCCATTTCCTTTCCTTTTTTTGAAGACATTCCAGGGCACATAGCTGATGATTTGAACCTACGATGTAAGGCCGCCGATATTTGAGCTAGTTCGGCCATCGCGGTGAGTAAAGAAAGAATTTTCAGAGATGCCGTGGTGTATAAACGGTAGGGAGGTTGATCTGCGATTTTTACTACCATCGCTTAATTTTATTAATTAATCGCAGGTCGGCTTCTTTATTGTTTCACGTTTTTGAAAAAATCGAAAAAAAACTGAAAAATCACAAGAGTAAACACCTACTTCCGGTTATGCGATTTTCTTCAAAAGCTTGCTGTCTCATCTACATAGTACACAAAACTTATATATGAAGTTTCAACGCCATATCTCTTTTCGTTTTTGAGATATTCTGTTTACAGACAGACAGACAGACACACACACACAGACACACACACAGACAGACAGACAGACCAATGAAAAAAATATGTTTTTTTGGGTTCAGGGGACTCTAAAACGTGAAGATCTGTTGAAAACTCAATTTCGAATTTTTGGGGTGAATCCAATACTTCCTTTATTGTAAAAGGAAGTAAAAAACTGTTGGACAGAAGAAGCACAGCAAATTATAAACGTTGCAGACAAGCATGACTATCGTAACGTTTTCCACACGATAAAGTCAGTCTACGACTCCAAACAAAAAAACGCATGCCCAATACAAGAAAAGAACGAAAATTTGCTGAAAGATGATGCGCTTATCAGAGACCGCTGGCAAGAGTACTATGATACTACAAAATATTTCTTATAATTCCGAAATCCGATACACACAGAGACCTACACAATATGTAAGATGATTTTTCCCAATTTAGACCACTTACGAAGTTTATGGCGCCATCGTCATCATTTATAAGTCTTGATTAGGAAAACCGGAAAATGCGTGTTTTTTAAAGATGAAAGCTGTGAACATTTAAGCTGAGAACGACAAGCTGTAGTGTATGTTGACTTAAGTGAAACCCCTTGCAGTGGTCACGATAATCCCATATTCTTAATTAGCAAGATGACATAAATACCAACAGTAATGCAATCATTTGGCAGCCCCTACATTTTCTTTTTGACTCGAGATCATATGGAGCCCCAGTCTTCAGAGTTATCAGAAAGATGAGCGGCCCTAGACGCGAAATTCCCGTGTTCGGGGCACCCTTAATTTATATTGTACTGTTCGGTTTGGCCTTTCGGAGCAGAGTCTTTAGTAATTAAAGTATGTCGAAGTACGTGGCGCGGGATAACCATTCACAGATTGGGTATGTCTATATGTGGCCGAAAAACCGACATCTCCAAAACGCTCTGCGGATTAGCGCAAAACTCCATCGTACTCAACTGGTATTAGGGGAAGCATTTGCCGAAATCTTCGTCATAGTGTATGTATCCCCGTTCTCATTTTGAGGATTTGACACACCTCACTGATTGGAAACCACCTCATTTGTTGTTGTTCATTTGGATGTACTGGATCTGCTAGCCGCAGTAGGTTTTCATCGGCCTGCAAGTGTGCAATGAAACCAGTTATGCTCCATAAAACTCGCAAAGGTGCCGTTAAGGTCCTAGACCAGGTATTGTATTGTTACACAATCGCTGATTTTGATGCTATAGTTTAAAATGCTGCGACCAATTAAACTGTCAGTGGCGCTTTCCAGAAACTTTGTATAACGACGTGACGTATTCATAAACGTTTGTGTTTCAAGTAGTAAGTAACCTATGCCTAAATGTTTGATAAGAGTCGTTAACTGTTGTCTGTCAGTAGTATTAAACCCCCTATGACGTCATACAGGTGTAAGAATGACCTTTTTCTTACCACTTAGTCTAAGTTTATTGTACAAGTATACAGCTTGTTCAAAATTAACTGTGCACTGTTGCTATCTCGGTTGCTATTATAGCTACGAAGTTGGTTAAATTAGTGAAATAGTAGCATATTTCGTGCCGATTAAAATAGGTAGAGTAAACAAAAAAAAAATTGAGTGTCGGGTTTTTGACGTATGTCAAAAAATGCATTATTTTTAATAGAACCCCCTGTATATTTTGACGTCAATCGATAGCCAATCTTCTTCTGAACAAAAAACTTCTGATACCCTACTATCCTAAAGTTAATAACAATGGAGGTATATGCCTGTTCAAAACTAAATGTGCACTATTGCTAACTTGTTTATTATGGGAGCTACAACTTCGGTTAAATGGGCGAAGTAGTAGTATTTTTTACGTGAATTACGGGGGTAATTATAAAAAAAACAATTGAACATAGCATTTTTCAGATATTTAGCAAAACGTTTTTTTTTATTCGAACACCGTATACATTTAAATTTAACTAACTTTTTTAATTTTAATTTTTTGGTAGCAACTCATTTAAACGTGTTTGTAGAGAATGTAATTTTATTTAAAAAAAAATATGTTAAAATGTATAAGGTATTCCAATAAAAAAAAACGTTTTGCTAAATATCTCAAAAATGCGATGTTCAATTGTTGTTTTATAATTATTCCCGTAATTTACGTAAAAAATACTACTACTTCGCCCATTTAACCGACGTTGTAGCTCCCATAATAAACAAGTTAGCAATAGTGCACATTTAATTTTGAACAGGCGTATATCTTCATTGTTATTAACTTTAGGATAGTAGGGTATAAGAAGTTTTTGGTTTAGAAGAAGATTGGCTATCGATCGACGTCAAAATATACAGGGGGTTCCATTAAAATAAATGCATTTTTTGACATATGTCAAAAACACGACGCGCAATTGTTTTTGTTTGTTTGCGCCATTTTAATCGGCACGAAATATGCTACTATTTTACTTATGTAACCAACTTCATAGCTATAATAGCAACCGAGATAGCAATAGTGCACACTTAATTTTGAACAGGCTGTATATTCAAAGTCAAAAGTTTAAGTTAAGCCTTGCTTTTCTTTTATTGTGACTGCATGCGGCGTCCCATTGTATTTTTGATTTGTGTAATGGGTGATAGCGGCCTAAAAGAAATCAATAACAAAGTTGATCCCGTAGAACGTAGATGGACAGGGCTGGACGTCGCACACAGCTGTCACCGAGCCGAAATACGGTTCCTCATTTCAAACTTCAAGGCAGCAGTTTTAAAAGAAATTTTTAAAGTCCGTGGCTCTTTTTTTGAATATCAATAAATACTTTTAGCAATTATAGACCAATTTAAATAATACCTAGTTCAACAAAACTTTTTGAAAAACTAATTTACATTGGACTTATTTTATCCGCAAACGTCACAAAAGTGACAACTTATGTGTCTTTATTGACAAGGTAAAAGTGTCACTTTATCTACCTAAGCAGATAAAATAGCGACTTTTGCGTACCTTATCTGCCTAAGCACACAAAATCGTTGCTCTATTTCTTTCTTTCTATGTTTGTTCGCTAGCTCCTCCGAAGGTACTGGACCGATTAAATTGTATGATGGCTTAACATTTTGCTAATTTTTAGACTTAGATCGTAGCCCGGTTTTTATTTTCAAAAAGAATACGAAGAAGTTTTAATTTAAATAAACCTTTAAGCAGCGGATCGGAGCATGTGTCGCCGTGGGTTATGGTGTGACAGCTGATGTGGCCGTGTGCTATTAGCTCGGGTGATTCGGTATGTTCATATATCATTACAGTAGCGCGTTATTTGAACAAGAGAGGTTAGCGCAGGGGTACTGTGCCCGCCTGTCACGCGGGTGGCCTGGGTTCGATTCCCGGCCGATGCATCCTTTTTTTTAAATTTTATTAATTAAATTTACCTGAATACGTTTGCGGATAAAATAGTATATGTTATTCGGAGTAAAAGTGACTTTATCTGGCTTAGCTAAATTATTTGCCTCACTAACGTTCGGCTTCGCCACATAAAGTATCACTTTTACTTCTAATAACATAGTCTACTATTTTTCTAAAGCAATATAAAATAATTTCAAATCAACAATTTGATTTTATCGCTAATAAAAGTACAGACATCTAATATTTACAATATCCTGGATGTTTCTAGATCCCGTGTTGTTGTTTTTTTTTTGGACTTGGCAAAGGCATTTGATACGGTCAATCACGAAACATTACTAATAAAATTAGAAAATAATGGTTTTTATTTCCTGTTCAATTAAAATTTACAAAACAAATACTCTTATATAAAACAAAATCAATTGCGATTGGTTTGCACAGGAAAAAAGATAGCATTTAGGAAGTTGGAAACCCCTGCTCTTACATACTACGTCATCAATGGAACGTTATATACAGGGAGTTTATTATAAAGCGCAATATGTGTAAATGCGTTTATTTTAAAATGTAATATGGAAACGTTACTGTGTATGTAAAACCATAATACATATATTATATTCTACGGAGGAAGGAATTCTGTTGATCCAAATAGTATAGAGACTTCAGTTTACAGCAAGTATGTGGGTTATTACATGCCCTGTTGTTCTTTCTGATGCTTCTTTTTCAATAAAATTACGGTTCATATATTGCATTTTAAAATAAACGCATTTACACATGGCGTGGCGTACCCTTAGAAGCCAATAGTAACAATCAAGTTCTTATGGAAACGGGAATGTCACATTGCGCGTTATAATAAATTCACTGTATACATATATTTTTAAATAAACGTATCTAGAGCGACCATGCTGTAGACAGATATATAATAATAACATACATTCATCAAAATAATAGAAGCTTTTGCAAAGCAGCTGGGTACTGCACGGCATAGGTTTATTTAAAGAGTAAAATAGTTTATCACGTATTACAAACTTTTTGGGTATCTTACACTTTGTATAACCATAGAGGCATTTGATGTTTAAAGGACAATAAAGACAACTTTTTAAAATCTGAAGGAACCGAGTTATATACTTTGCAGACGTTATAAGAAAATGATCGTTTAAATAATTCTGTGCGATGAATAGCTACACTATTCTCTATGCCTCAGATTTAGAGTATGGACATCTGTGTTAAATTTAATTTTATAGTAAAGATATGGCGAAGTTTTTATGATAAAGAACTGCAGCATGTAAAATCCGACAATTTTCCATACCGAGCTAGTTAATTTCTTTGATTTTATGAGAAATGTGTTGACGCCTCCTTATTCCATTATAAATCTTAAGCACGAATTTTGAACTAATTGAGTTTTCTCTTTAGTAGCGCTGTCAACGCAAGGACCATATACAATATCACAATAATTGAACTGGCACAACATCAATGACTCACACAGTAACTTTTTGACATTTTTGTTTAACACATGTCTGTTATTATAAAGCAATTTAAGGTTACAGTTTGTGGTCAAAGACTACTCTCAGGTTACGTGCAGTGCTACAAGACGTAATCGTAATTGTAATTTTAATATTCGGTAAATGCATACTATTACTGCTTGGAATTCCAAAAAACGACAATAACTGATTTAGTTGGGTTGATTTTGAGAGAATGTAATTTTGCAAACTAGACTAGTCTATTCAGGTCATCATTAATAAGACTGTAGGCTTGGTAGGTACTTTGAGGTTTAAACGATAAATAAACTTGTGTGTCGTCAACATACTGATGGTACAAGCAATGTCTTAGTGTTGAACTACACAGGGTTGTGGAATATATTGTATAAAGTAGAGGTCCGAAAATCGAACCTTGGGGAACATCATATTTGATATTACGAGGATTTGATTTTTTTATTATTTACTCTGACATACTTCTGCCTACCGCTCATTTAAACGTCTATTAATTTTAAAGCTTATTCATGAAATCCAAAGCGATGTAAGATAGCTAGCAATACTTTGTAAATTAATCATATCAAACGCTTTAGAAAAATCGGGCAAAGCTAATACGGTAAGGTTGCCGTTATCTGTAGCCTGTAATATGTCCTCAGCAATTTTTAATAAGGCTGTTGTACAGTTGTGATTTTAACGGAAACCCGATTGATGATTAGAAATTAAATGGTTATCATTTAAATAATTTCTAATTTGGCTATCCATTATTTTCTCTAAAATTTTTGACAGTGCTGGGAGAATACTTATAGGCTTTAAGCTTTTTAGTTCTTTGGGGTGTACATTTGCTGTTTTCCACTGCAAAGGAAAGACATTTTTTGACAAACAAGTGTTGATTATATTGGTTATGTAAGGCAACAAAAACCGACAACACAACTGCAACATTAGTGTGCTGATTCTAACATTGGATTTTATCGAGTTTAAATAACTATTAACAACATTATCATCTACGGGATAGAATTTAAAATTTGTAGTTATATTGTTTTTAACATTTTCATACATTGTTAGTACGTCTGGATCTAGGCGGCCAACGCTACTATGAATGGAATTAATAAGGAAAATCGTTAATAACATTGATATTATTTCATTCAAATGGAATTTCCGTAGGTTTATCTTGAGAAGTACATGGCATGTTCGTAACTCTTTTCAGATTGTATTAGAGTAGCTCGATAGTTAAGATATGCATTTTTATTTCATTTTTTTACAGAAAGGCTAACAAGGTTACGTAAACTTTTATAATAATTTCAATGCAGAGTGAAGTGAGATTTTTTAAATCGTTTAAAAGCTTCGTTTCTTAAACCCATCATAAAATCTGTCAGTTAACCACGGAACCCTAGGTTAACAAAAGACAGAGGTTTTCAGTGGAGCAAAAATGTCAAAAATTGATTCAATACTTTCATTAAAATACTTGACTTTATCATTAACGCTATCGATGTTTAAAATAACATTCCAATGTATTAATTGTAAGCGATTCTTGAACTCGTCGATTTTTAGTTGGGAAAAATCTCTAAAAGTGAGTGCTTTGAGTTGCGGTTTACATAACTAAACACGAATAATACAATAAATAAGTTGATGATCTGAAAAGGTGTGTAAATTTTGCGTACCTACAATCGTAAACATTGAAAAATTATTTGTAAAGATATGATCAATTAATGTAATTGTTTGTGAAGTAATTCTAGTAGGTGTATGTATTAATTGATTAAGGCAAAAACTGTTAAGCATTAACAAATATTGTGCTGATTCAGTACTGCTAAGTTGTAAAAGATAAAGATTAAAATTACCTTTGCAGATAACATCATCATAGAACGGTAGCAGATTACTAAAAGTCTCTTAAAAAGTATCAATAAACGTACGATACCTGTTCCTATGCGGCAAATATATTGTTCCTAAAATAATCTTCCTTCTATCAATATTAATGTGGATCCGCAACTGCTTGTATTCGGGAAAATCTGTTTCAGTAAGTTGCCTAAAACTAATACAATTTTTAACTTCTATAAGTATAACTCCACCAAACGTAGCATCTTTACGCATTCCAGTATAATTTTGAATTTCGATAATATTAGTAACATTAGAGCTTACAACGGTTTCAGATATAGCAACAACATAATAATTATGAAAAAAAATACGAGCACGCAGTCATTAGTTAGTGACTGAGCGTTAATGTGGGGACTGTCCAAAGCTCCGAATGCCCAAAACGTCAAACCAATAATTCGTCCAAAACGCCTAAACGACGTCACGTAGTTCGTCGGAGCCGAACATGAATCAAAATTTGAATTTGTCACACAAAATGCGACTGCACATCTTTCTTCATTAAGTGCACTTATATGACCACAATACCTACTTTTGTGTATACAACTGCCTATTTAATGCTTCCTTTGGTACCTATAATGACTATATTGCCTACTTTGAGCATATTTAATTTTCAGTGTTTTTTACCTGCCTATTGTGGAGTTTTTTATGTCTACAAATCGGGTCTTTACTTATGATTTACGTTTTGTAAAAAGGCGTTTGTGATTTAGTTAATCTTCCGAGAAATAAATAATTATAGAATACTACCACCACCTATTTTTGTTTGGTTTCCTTTTCTTGCAGTTTCCCATTTTTTATGAAATTAAATAAATTCTATTAAATACTTTTTATAGATACGAGTATTAACGATACAAGTTTGATTATGAGCATCTTAACGAAACGAGTTTGATTGCCAGAACGAGGCGGTAAGCGGAGTTCTCCGGCAATCAAACGAGTCTCGTTGAGTGCGGTAATGAAGCTCTTAATATTACTAAAATTAATTTGGTTAATAGCCTAACACCGATGAAGATAAAAAACTAAATAAACTAAGAACCACAAAGACTGCACTTGCCACGTCTCAATATTAGCAGTAAGTGTAGGATATCAGATCTTTCTGTGTTGTATTTAGATTTTCAAAACGATATATAGAGAAATCGAAAATAAAATTGATCATGTGAGCCCTTGAAATATATGACCACCGTCTACATTGCACTTTAGAACTACATTTGAACTACCGGGTGTCTTAAAAAGAGTTACATCTAGTAGGTTTCGAATTTTGTTCGCATGTAAATTTTTATGTGTTATTGGTATTGTATTAGGGAAAATTCAAAGCATACTAGATGTAATGCTTTTTAAATTATTAGTCCATATCACTTTAAACAGTCTAATAATCAAAACAATTATGCAAAAATATGTATTTTAAACCAAATTTAGAGATTGAATCCATATGTAACATGAAAATAGCAATGGGATAAGTTAAAAAAGATGTTGAAAGTTCTGTCAACAAAAAGCATGCTGCAGATTAGTAAAGTTTTATTGTTTTCAATTGCTCCCACGATCAAGTTTATATTTGATTATCCTGTATATAAAATTAGATTTTGTGTTATAAGTATATAAAATGTGTTTACGTAAGAAACATTAAATAATTATATATTATTTTTTATTTATTTTGACACATTTTCCAAATATTTTGTGTTTTTACCCAATTTTTATTTGTTACAATAATTCACTTTCACCTGATTGCATTGATTATGTTATTGTAACATAAAGGATGATTTTGATATACATGTACATATACAGTGGCCACCAAAAGATCAGCACCAAATGGTAAAAATTTTTATATTTGGTTTTTCAAAAATTTGTGCCAGTCTGAAACCCTATTTAGCTCCTGTCAGGTATACTGAGTGGAAATTGTTAATATCCAAAAAGAGCTATTTTTTGGAAATTAAGGAATATTTTAATGCGATATTTTTACTGCATGTTAGCTAACTTATCAACATCAAGACAAGAAAACAATTTTCTTTAAATTTTGCAAACATGGAATTTTTATAATATTTTCAAAATTACACATACCAAAACTTAATTTCATTTTTTTTTTGTGAAAACTTTAAAGATTTGTAATTGGAGAAACAATAGAAAATGTTAATTATTCCTTTAGATGTTTTACTGCTTATCAAAAAGTAATTTTTTGCATTATTGATTGGGAGTTGATAACCGACGAGTAAGGTGTGCGAGTTCGCTGCTCTTGACTTAATATATTCTATTTGCAACATCTAAATAATTTAGCTTTTATAAAGCTGATGTATCAATAATAGTGCATAATAGTGATCGTGTGAAGTGTTAATAAAAACAATGGGGTTAACTCGAACGAAATTCAAGAAATCGTGAGTGACAAGGTGCAAACGTTAATAAACGAAGAATTTAAATATAAAATCGTAGATAGTTTGTTCAGTAAATTTAGTGAAAAACTGGAAGAAATAAAAGACTCATGTGAACAACGCCTATAAGAAGTCACTAATCAATTTGAAGAAAAACTAGACAATCTTGAGCAGTACGCAATAGCGTACGTGTATTTGGTGTCTCTGAGAAGATAAGTGAGGATTTGGAAAGGGAATTAATTCACATATTTAAGGTGGCGATTTAGTCTCGAAAATCCGACGATCTTAAAATTTACTTAGTAAGTGGTGCTCTCTCGTCTTGAAAAGCATGCACCTCAAATGTAGGGTGTCAGTGGCATAATTTTAAACACTTCTGATGGTCAGGTGGCCGCGGGGGGCGGGACGTTGCCGGCTAATGGCACATGTAATTGTTTTGGCTAGCTTCTTATCGATCGATAAAATTTAAGCGACCACACGCCCGATGTGAATCTTTGCAGTCTGATGAACTTGTGGTTGGAGTTTATATAATTAGCAAGGATTATAACAGTTTATTCCAAACTAATTTGTTTTACGTTGTTTTAGTATTTTATTAGGGTAGTTGTTATGACATTCATATTATTTTGTACCTATTATAACTTTAGCAATAGCTGTGTTCGTTCTACATTTGGCAGATCAGTAAAATTTGACATTAGTTTCGTTGAGTTATTTCAGTTGTGACTAAAACAGTTGTAATAAAATGGTTATACAACAAAATGTGAAATTCAATTTGCATATTTTTACACCGATTCCGAAAATAATTCATGAACAGTACAAAATTTCGTACATTCGTATTTCTATATTTTCTGAGCTAAACTGCATGTCAAATACTAGCGCTTAGAACTACAGTTTTACAATAAATTGATTTTTAATTAAATATAGCATTCTTTTCCTTTTACGCTAATCGTTACGTGTTTGCACATTTACCCAACCTGACCCTAATAAATTATTATAACACTAACACACTTAATTATCTCTAGTTTTCAATTATGGGCAAAGCAAGACCATGTTATGGAAAACGTAAAAAAACAAAAAGAGCACAATCTATGGTTAGACTAAATAAAGTAAGACGAATGTTAGCAGAAAATAGTGCACAGGTAATCAGACCCTTATAAATAAAGAAAACAGTGTTGCCTTTCGTAAACCATTTTTTTATTTAAAAAAATTCATAGCTAATATTTAGAAACACTACAGGAAAACTTAATTAATTGATCATTTTCATAAGAAGAAAAAAACATTTAGTTTTTTTTAAAATAAAAAACATGCTGTTTTCATTAAAATGATCCGGCTGGGAAACAACTGTTTTTACAACTCTAGGTCATCAATGATTGTGAAGGCATTCTTCAGGAAATATTGGATTCTGTTTATAATCCAGCCATAGTACAGAAGATAGTGCACAATATGTCTGCCACATACATCCTGTGATGTGTTAGTAAAACGAATTTTAAATAATAAGCCAATAATTACTCCAGCAACAGAATACGGACTAAAAAATGAACAGGTCGCTATTAGTAAATTTATGGAGATCACAGGAAAAATTGTAGAGCCAAGTGGATTATTTATTGATCGAAGATATGGTTTCTTGGGCGCCTCACCGGACGGTAATATAAATTTATATATGTATTGTAGACACAAGGACCGTGTTGTTTGATCGTACCCTGGAGACTTTTTTGGGTCGGTTTCTTTCATGAGCATAGTTGAAGCTGAAGCTCTAGATTCTTCGTTTTTCAAGAGTCGATTCGATTTCGAAGGACTAGAACACGTTTAAAATATGATTTCACTTCACATATTTGACATGTTTGTAAGACGTCATTATTGTTTATACGAGTAAAACAAGTAGAGGCGACACTTTGCTGCCTAGCGAAATATTTGTGAATAAGGACAATATTTTGCCAGCTTTGAAAGTGGAGTCGACCCACCTATATCTTACACCGTGGTATGAACTAATCAAAGATACTGCTTTTGTTTTACGCAGCCATACTAGATGAAAATAATTTTTGATCATACTTTATATGACATGTAAATACAATTTTAGGTATAATATCAAGCGAAGAAATTATAGAAGTTAAATGCCTCCATAAAGTGGCAGTCCTTGGTATTTCTTTAAAAGAAGCTGTCAAAAATAAAGAAGTGGCCGGTTTAAAAATACAGGATGATGTTGTATCATTAAATGAGAAGCATAATTATTATTATCAGGTAATAACTATAAAGGGTTTTGTTATTTAATTTTATAGAAGTATTTTCTTTAGATTCAAGGGCAGCTAGCGATTAGTGGAGCCCGTATTTGCCATTTCATTGTGTATACCGGTGACAACAATGAACTTTTCGTACAGGCCATAGAAAAAGATTTAATGGTATGGAATATGTGGCTTCCTAAGCTGCTGTTATTTTATTCAAATTGTTTGGCGCCAGAAATTATATTAAATAGAAGAGAGCGTAATCTAAAATGTAGGGATCCTATATATATTTTGGACGCCCAAGAAAACGTGCGTAAAACTCAACAAGCAAAGGCCAATGAGAGAGAAAAAAAGAAAAATATTCAAGAGTTAAAGAGAACAATTGCGGAAAAAAGAAAACGATGCCATACAAAGAAAAAAGCTTGAAAAGTATGAATTCTTGGCTCGACCCGGCTCAGAACAACAAGAAACAAGTATTTTCATAACTAAAACATTACTGTATATCAGAATTATGCTGCAATTGCATCATCAGACACTACCATAAATATAACGAGCATTTGTTTCTTTAGAAGTAATAACTTATGTTAAAATGTGTACATTTTGTTTGTAGTTATTATTAATTACTATCTTCGTTCAATAAGCCGCGTAGCGCAGTTGGGTAGGCGCTAGGCTTGCATTAAGCAAATCCTCGGTTCAAATCCCGCGGGGGTAAGAATTTTTTCGCAGTCTTGGCGATTGGAATCAGGCTCGGTGAGACCATTCACAGTTGGGCACCAAATTAACTGTGCTCTACTCAGAACCACAGACCTAAGAGATAGAGTAATAAGGTTAAAACATCACCATGACACACACCTCATACAGTGGTTGCTGCGCAAGCACAAAAGGCGCGCTCCAACTTTGTATCCCGAATCTGGGGCAAGTTGAGCATTGAACCGTCAAATGCAAGCGCATAAAGCACCAGCCTCTGTACCGCAAGATAAAATGAGGTTATCGATAATACATACATACATACACACATCTTCGTTCAATAGAGACGACGACTACGACCGAAAGCAAGGTGGCAAGACACACTTCTCCAACCCGGCCCAGAGCTGTGACCTCAATCACACTGTATTTACTATCAATCTTGTATTGTAAATAAAGTAGTATAATAAAAGATATTTTTTGTCAATATTTGAATGTTTTGATATCTGTTTAGGCAAATACCTATAACACTATAGGAAGTACGGAGTGATTTTTTAAAAACTCAATTGCAGCAGGCCCTGGATAGCCTGAATCAGTTGGCAATACTGAAATGTATTGTTGGTGACACTGTAAGTCTATGTCAAATTCGAGGTTAACAGGTTAGGTTTTGCGTCAATTTTGACACAGACTGACTCAAAACCTAACCTGCTAACCTTGTATTTGACATAGACTTACAGTGTCACCAACATTACATTTCAGTATTGGCAACTGATTCAGGCTATCCAGGGCCTGCTGCAATTGAGTTTTTAAAAAATCACTCGGAGTTAATTTGGTTGTAAACGGTAGGTATAACATTTACCAATATATAGCAATAAAATTTGTTAACAGTGTCTGCTTTCTTGTAAGGTGTTAATTTAACAAAGCGATCCCGGTTTGCGGTTGAATGGCAGTACAAATCATAAATGGCTACAAAATCGTCGAATTTTACAACGCAGACGATTCATTTTGCCATTTATAAATTAGCAGATGATACCAGCCAATATTTGTCTTTCAAACGCAGTTTTGTTTACAGTTAAAAAACTTTACTTTTCTTTATAATTTTTTGTTTAAAGAAGTGACGCTTTCTTAACGATTTTTGGTTAAAAAACCACTTTTGTCATCACTATACAAAAAACTAAGGGCCGGTTGCAGAAAGCAATGAGTGGTATGAATAAAAACGAAGTACATGCTAATACTAGAAGTATTAGAACTTTCTACAAAGTATATACTTCAAAACTAAGAAGAAACTACATTTCAAAGTAGATACTTTTAATTTTTCCGGAACCTACTACACCAAGTAGCACTTTCGTTAAAATACTAAAGTATTTACTACAATTTGAAGTACCGACTTCTTACAGCAGATACTTCGATTTCAAGAAGAAATTTAGTATTTGCTTCACGTTAGCGAAGTTGGTATAATAGCAGCTGCACTGACCTGGCTACGCTAACTTCGCAGGAGAAAAATATATAATGCAAGACGACCCTACAATGATGATAACTATTTTTTTCATTCATTCATAATCTATAGCCTCTTTTACCTTTCGGTGTCGAGGATTTAATATCATAAAATATTCCGGTAACTTAATATAAGGTATAACTTTTCAATCATTTTTTAAATCCCTTTTTCTTTTAGGTTCAATAGGGAAAACGTATCTTACCTAGCTAATACATTTCTGACAGAAGTAAACGAAACTAGAGTCTGTGCGCTTAACATAGCTAAAGATGAGTGGGCAGTACATCATGCAATACCCAATGTTATGGGTGCAATTGACTGCACTCGCATTAAAATTTTAAAACCTTACGTACATGGTGACGAATATATTAACAGAAAAGGAGTTTCTTCAATAGATGCACAAGCCACGTGTAACAGTAGAGAAATGTTGACCAGCGTTGATACAACATGGCGTGGATCTATCCACGATTCTAGAATATGGTACAATTTTTTAATCTACTCTATTATGTATAACAATCAAGAAAGAGTTTATCTTTTGGATGATTCCGGATATGCTGTAACTCCTTGCATGATTACACCATTTAAAAATCCGTCAACAAATATTAAAATATATTTTAATAAAATACGTGCAAGAGAACGTGATATTATAGAAAGATGCTTTGGGCAGTTAAAAAGAAGATTTCCAATTTTAAATTATACAATCCGATTAAAACTGATAGAATATGTCGATATATTATGTGTGGATTATTTTACATAATTGTGCCAAGTTTTTGAACGATCCATATAAAAATTTTCAACAACCTGCAAATTCTCGAGCAGAAGTCAAAGTGAGAAGATGCTACACATTTTAAAGCAAATACTACGAAATAAAAGTAGATACTACAAGGAGTGTAGTAAATACTTCGACGTTAAGCAAATACTACCGGAACTGACTAGATGCTTCATGATGGAGCAGATACTTCGAAGTAGATCCTTAAAATTGTAGCATTAGCATCTACTTCATTTTTATTCATACCACCAAATGTTAAGGGCCGGTTGCAGAAAGCAATGTTAAGTCTGGTGTTAGCTAACGTCGGCGTCGCGTCAAAGTGAACAAAATCGCATCAAATTTTGTTTACTAATGTATTAGTTACCATAAAGATTTGAGATTTGATTCGTTTTTGTTCACTTTGACGCGATGTTAGCTAACACGAGACTTAACATTGCTTTCTGCAACCGGCCCTAAATCTGTTACATTATTTGCATTAAGTGTAAAGATATAAACTACAGTTAAATAAAGAATAGTCTATTTCATTACGAGTCAATTCAAAGCCTTCAAGCTGCCTAAATATAGGGAATTCCATAAAAAGTAAGTTTTATTTGCCGCGCTTTTTTGAGGCACCCTGTATAATCAAAAGTATTTCAGTAATGTGCACCACCTTTGCTCCTACAACTAAGGTTACCTACATTCCGCCGATGCTGACACGAAGAAAAATAATTTGGGTGGGGGGATAAAATCAATGAAAAAGATCAACGTGAAATAGTTTGTTAAGTACATTATAAATACGATTCCAAAAATTATTTTATATTTCTGAAATCGCATAAAATAATTCCGGCCTCATCAATAGTCATATGTCAAAACTTTCTTTGGAACACTTGTACATAGCATGCTATTAATAATTAATATTTATTGCTTAACACTAATTATGTAAAATAAAATCTTAGCAGCTCTCAGTATTTATAATTGGGTAGACTATACAAATCTAATCCAATGTATCTGAGAAGTTAAGTAAACCGCGAAGAAACTAAATTTTTGTGGAGAAAATTTAAAATAATTTCTAAAATTATATTTTGGCACTTTACCCACTTTCTACTTTTGCTCTGGAACTTTTAAATATGAACCTCTAGTTAACCCGAAGAATTTTGTTGATAACCCGAAGTCTTCGGGTCAAAATGTCAATATTGGTCACCCTACCTACAACTTTTTGAGTGATATTTATGTAACTCTCATAGTTTTACTACTATTTTCCACCCCGTTGTCGTTCTCAGGCCCAGGATTGTGGTCGTCTAAAAATATCAAGTTGCATGTTTATGCATATCACAATTCGAGTTTGAATTACGTCGTTAGCAGTAGCGCCACCTACCTTACAGAGGCTGAACTATTTTTAGCAGAGAAACACGTATCAAAGCTTAAATTACCAACACAAAATTTACTCACGATGAGCTATTACAAGTATATGTTGCTTCTCGGTCATCTGTCAAACTTCTGGTTCAAATTATTTGAATTTTTAGTATGTTATAGTTAAAACTCTAGAGATTATGGCCCCCCATTTTGTTTTACTGTTTGAAGAGTATTTCTTACAGAAATAAATCGTCGAATTTCACGTTCAAAAATCCACTTTATTTATATTTTTTAGTCAAAGCCGTGATTTATAAACTAAATTTTAAATACGGAGGGCACCTTCCTTGAATCTTTCTGCTTATTTTCGTATATTGTTGATTCAATTTGGTTCAGTATTAATCGCACTGCCTGCTCTCGAGTGAAGTCATGATAACCGCAATTTTAAGTTAAATTTCGTAAGAGTAAATCGCCACCTTAAGGATAAAGCAAATATTGTACTTGAGCCGAATTTTATAGACCGCTGTCACCGATTGGGTGCAAAACAAGAAGATAAGCATCGACCAGTAATAATAAAGTTTATTAGTTACAAATATCGTGAAATGGTTCTTCGAAATAGAAAAACTTTTGCCAAAACCGGTATTTGTGTAGCCGAATATTTAAGCTGGAAAAATATAAACTTTATATACTTGCAGCCAAAAAGTTTGGTTTTCGCAGCGTGTGGACAGCAGACGGAACTATAAAGGTGAAGTTCAGTGACAAGATCTACAGAATACGGGAATCGGACGACCTCGAAGCTATAACAGCTATTTATGCAACAAGTGCTAAAAGTCAACGTTTATGCACGCGTTGCATACAATATTTTATCTACGACCTTAGTTTTATCGTTATTAATCCATAAATATCGATTTAACAAATGTTTGCATCTACGACACTTCTAATTTATGTCATAATAAATAGTAGCCATGCGCGGGCGAATGTTTGCGAAGCCAGTGCTGTCAAGGTCAGTTACGAAATGTAATTATTAATACTCCACATCTGAGTGTATTCATTACATAACGCTTTAATTATTTCAAAAACACTTTACCTGTAACGTAAGAAGCAACTAGAATAACTTTACAACTTCACTTCCAGTTCGAAATTGTAGCTTTATAACCTCACTTCACTTTTAGCACTAGAGCTAAAAGTAAACAGCTGATTTTTTAACCACGGTAAACTATAAAACGTCACTTTTAGTGAAACAAGCTAGCGCTAAAAGGCCTACTTTTAGTAGTGGTCGTAGATAAAATGAATTTTTTCGTTTAAAAGAGATAATTAATTATGCCTATCTTATAATTCTTTCTTATTTTAGTTATAGATAATATGTTTTCGTGTATTATTTGGTTATCGTATGTCATTATTCAGAACTATAGCAGCCTACTGATGTTGGCGTTTAATGCTGGCATATATATTTCTTTCCTTTGTTGTCGATAAAGAAATTGTTTTTATTTAGTACTATTAAGTTTATTTTTATTAAATTTTAATTTGAGTAACGTTATGTTATTATTGCTACACATTTGTTGAAAATAATAATTAACGTCTTTTTGTGTACGTCGCGCTAAGATTCGTGTTTTTATCTTAGTGTTACTCCTACAGCGCAGCAATCTACTAATTATCAATGTTTATTTTCAAATTTTGGTCAATTAGCAGAAGTTCGTTGCTATTTTTACTACTGTATTTTGCCATTTTTTCTGTTACTATATATAATTATTTAATTGTTCAGATATCCTGCGGTTATGCCTACCAAAAATGAGTTTAAAGTGGCGCATGTGAACATTCGTTCTCTACCCTCAAAATTTTCTTCATGACTGGGATGTTATAGCCATCTCCGAAACATGGCTGGTGTTTGATATTGTAAATGATGCAATTAATATTGAACCCTATAATTTTTTTCGTAAATACCGCCCTATCAAGAGGAGGTGTTGGCTTGCACGTGAAAAGTAAATACAGATGTACAGTGTTGCAGCAGGTTGCTTCTAATGTAGAGCAAATGTGAGTTAATATTTTTGTCGATAAAATATCTTTTGCTCTCGGAGTTCTTCTGGTCCTCCAAATTTTGATAAAAATGTATTCATTAATGAATTTGAACAATCTTTAACTAACGTTATGTTAAATAGCGAAAATATTATCTGTGTCAGAGATTTTAACTTTGATATATTTCAGGTTGAGGATATGTGGGCGAGTCGATTATTGTCTTTGTGCGAATCCTTAGGTTTGCACGTTACAAAAACCAGGGCAACTCTTAGTGATTTAATTTTTGTAAGTTTTATTGATGATGTTTTGCAAAAAGGTGTAATGAATGTATCGCACATTACCGATCATGAACTTGTTTCATGTGAGATAAGAGTTAATAATCAAATCACTCAAAGTGAACATTATACTTACAGGAACTTTAAAAACATAGGTAAATATTGATCTTTTTATGCTAGATTTGCAATCTCTGCCTATCTTTTATGTCACAGAATCAGACAATATTGAAGACAAAATTAGTTTCCTCAATGAAAGTATTTTAAATTTGTTTAATTTGCATTCATCATTAAAAAATACTGCAAAAAATAAACGCAGAAAATATGCGCCGTGGATAACTGACAACCTAAAGCTACTTATGTTATGACACTACGTGATAGGCGTTAGCGAAATTTAAGCATACTAAAACCATAGAACACTGGAATTACTATAAAAATTTACGTAATTTAACTAACAAAACAGTTAACTTAGAAAGAAAAGTGTATTTGAAGTACAAGGTAAATTTTAATAAGAAAAATAAAAAAATAATTTGGCAGGAACTAAATAAATTAAAGGTTCTTAATAGCAAAAACTTAAACAATATTCCTGAGAACTTAGCAGATGTTGATACCATTAATAATTATTTTGTGAATTCCATTCCAAAAATTGAAAATATCTTCGAGCCGAATCTGTTCTATACTACCAGAACCACTTAAAAACTAACTTTGATAACTTGCTCAAATTTCATACTGTAGGCGAAAATGATATACTCAAAATTATTAACAGCATTAAGTCTAAAGCTTATGGATCAGATAATATCTCTATTGAATGCTAAAATTATGTTGTCCGCATATTGTTCCTATTGTAACACATGTAATAAACTTTTGTATTGAAAATTCGGTGTTCCCACAAATATGGAAGCAATCCAAGGTGATACCGTTGCCTAAGCTTAGTCGCCCAAGGGAATAAAAAGATTTGCGCCCCATAAGCATCCTCCCTGCAATGTCAAAAATTATTGAAAAAGTCATGGCTTTTCAGATTCGGGAACATCTAAATCGGCATTATATTCTGTCTCAATGTCAGGCAGGTTTTAGACCTGATCATAGTTGTACAACAGCATTAATTAATATTGTAGACGACATTATTGTGGAGACTGATTCGGGAAAACTTACATTATTAATTCTTTTAGATTTCAGTAAATCCTTTGATACTCTGGATCATTCGGGTTTAGAAGAAATTCTACATTTTATCGGATACTATAACACTTCTGTTGAATTATTGCGTACATATTTATTGGGCCGTTAACAAAGGGTGTTTCTCAACGAAAATATATCGGAACCTGTTGAAATTAATACAGGGCTCTATGTTAGGACCAATTTTGTTTACTATTTACACGTGTCATATATTAGACAAGAGCCTTCAGCACTGTAACTATCACTTATATGCTGCTGATACACAGCTTTATGTGTCTTTTCATTCGAACGATTTGGATACTACATTAAATAATATACAAAGTGATTTAAACAATCTGATAAATATTTGTAATAAACATTCACTTCATATAAATCCTACTAAATCTAATGTAATGCTGTTCGATAGAAAGACAAAAAGAGCTTCAGTAGCAGATAAAATAAAACTGTATCTAGACAAGAATCTACTCCTCTTGAAGGATGAGGTAAAGAGTCTTGTTGTTGTGCTTGATGCTACTTATTTGATGTAAAGTACTTTTTTAAGATAAATATTTTTCAATGATAATTATATCTATTTAAATGGTTTCTATTTAATCTACCCCTGTTAATGAATTACTCTGACAAAAACCTAATGTTTTTTTTAATTGCCTAAATGAGGCTATTTTTATTCAGTTTACATGTTCAAGTTAATTAAGTAGGCAGAATATGAGATGGCTATGAATTGTCTTAGTGTAAAATCAAATTGCCTAATTGTTTTCATGTTTGACAGTTAATTTTGAGTCGAGTTCTTTTGTGTTACCTACTTAAAGTAACAACAAAAAATTACTAATTTAACAAAGATTTTTTTTTTTATACATTCAGAAATTTTTAAAGAATTTGGAAGCAACCTGTTATATTTAGATACAAAGTCACATTTTAAACAACTATTTTTGCTAACATTTTTCTCTAATGTTGGCTAGTTTTTTAGGAATTATTTTGAAAAAGATTTAAATTTCACAGATAATGGAAGCCGCGTGACCACTTTCGTTTGACCAATTTTTAATATTTTTTCAACGACTTCTGATCGTCAGGGTTCGATTTTCCAAAAAGCTATAAATAAATGTTTTCCCACTTGATGCTAACCTTTTGGCATCACTGTATATTGAAATTTCATATAAATAATACATAAACAGTTCTGTAAAAACCTGCAGTTTGAAACCTACCGACAAAATAAAAAATGTCAAGTACGTATCCGACATTAAAATACAATATTTAGTTTGTTTTCGTGTAGGTATCTTGGTAGATATGTGAACGTAAACTTCAGATTTTCCTTGTTTATTGTTATTTGAACGGTTTATATCGAAAAATGAAGAATGGTATTAGAAGTTATTGATTTATTAGTCATTATAGGAAATAAATCATTATTAGTAAGGTTCAAACTAATTGCGAACACTTTACTTTCGGTCGTCAAAATAAAAAATAAAACAAGTCAAATGCTTTGGTATTTGTAACTTTACTTGCAGTTCCCAAGCTAAACCGAGGTTAATTGGATTTGAATCCTGTTTTTCTCCAAACTGAGGTATATTTTGTACAGCGTATTCTAAAAGGTATTGAACATATGGGAAACGTTTCTGATTGCTGATTTCTAAAAGAATGTACTTTTTCTAAAAGTTTGTGCATCATTTAAAACCAGTTTCAGGAGTATATTATTTTTCAATTGTTTGACGCTTTGACGGGATATGGAATTAATTTAGAACTATTACAATAGTAAACTACATTTATTTTTACAACTTAAAGAAAAAGTTGCGAGAAAAATATTATTGTATTTAAAACTTGGTAACAGTTTCGATAAAAAATAAACATTTTTACTTTTTCTTCGTTTTTAATTGAAAACTATTGTACATCTGCGGAGAGCTTGTACAAAATCAGCAAACATTTTAGTAGATATATTACATACTGTAACACCTATATTTTAAAAGGATTATTTATAAAAAAAACAAGCTATTATGTTTACATGATTAAATTTTTCAATTAAATAATTGAGGAAAATATCAATGAATTTAATTTGATAATCTTTAAAGGTTGTATAATCGTCCATAAAGGGAAGCTAATTAAATTAGCGTAAAATAGTTATTTTATTTTTAAAATTTTTGTTCAAAAACCCCCGCGAACAATACTCTCACATACCAATAATGGGTATTAGTGTATCAGGGTAGACCAGTATGGTATTATTAACATAATGTGTTTTGACTTCGTTATGTTTATGCATTTCTAGTTGTTATAATACCAAATTATTGTAATTATCATTAGTGTATAATATTTTTGTATTATTATTGGGATCAATGTTGTGTTTCTTGTTAAGTATATGTTCTGCAAATGCTGAATATAAGTTCACGTTATATCGGGTGTTTAAAAAAATCATTTGCAGTATGCTATGATCAAATTGAAGTTTGTTTTCAACTTGATACATACCCATAGAAGCAAATGAGCTACCATAAGTCATAGAGAACTAAATTACTTCTTGATCTTGAACTATTTTCCTAAAAATATACAAAACACTTAATAAAAACAATTTTTATTGACTGTTATGATTAATACACTCGTTGTTGTTGTTTAAATGCCATCTTATTTTCCTTTTCGCTTAATATAAGTAAACTTACAGCAGTGTAAACTTTTACCTGTCACAGTGACAAATGTTTTCATAAACAAAATGCAATCTGACATTCACCTACAAGTTGGGACATGACTAGATTTTTATCTTTCTTTCCAAAGCGTGCCCTAAATGAGTTTTTTTTTTTGAACAAACGATATATGTTGTATATGTTGCAATTCCTTCCTAATTAATTTATAATATTCTTTTAACCGATATCTCTCAATAAACACATCGTCACTATGCAGATGTTAACAATTACAATATCAATATTACACACAAATGACTTCTTGATTACCATGATTCGACTAGTGGGTTTTGGTTTACTTAATAATGTTTAATGTCATCCGTGTTGCGATGTCACCTGACAATCGTAAAAGTTAAAACAAACAGGTATTGCAATTTAAAAAAAATGGTTTTGATGTTTCTCAGTTTATTAAGAGGTGTTGTATAAAACGTTGTACTTCACACGTAGTGTTATGAGGTAATATCCACACGAGCAAATTAGCCCGCTCGCCCTTTGGCATTGTAGGCCAAAACTTTTCTCTAGTGGTAATACCAAGGCGATCTATATTTTTCCATGCCAAATTTTCTGCTCGGCCATTCTAGGACATACTAAGTTTTAAAAATTTTCAGTCCGAGTTGAACAGCCGTCGTGAACGCATGTGCTAAACTTATCGTTGTGACCGCTGCGATGACTTTCGCCACGTGCTGTATCGTGAGTAGACATTCGTTTTTCGTATAAACATTGTTATTTGAAATTCTAAATAACTCAATACATTACACAAATATCAGGAAGGGCCAGTCGGAGGGCCCACACTTCTAATAAAATGTCATTTAGCGTGCCTAGTACAACAAACAAGCGCGATAGCTCCAGTTTATCGCCACCAATCGAACCTAGCAAGAGATATTTGTTCGAAACAAATAATTTAATTACAAAGTATAAATATTATCTCCTCAATAATGCAAAAGATCAAGAACAATCCTCGAAACTAGAAAACATGGTTACTGAAACTTCAGATCAAGTAACTACACGTAAACCAAAAATCCCCCCAATATATCTTCATAATGCTACCAATTATCAAGAAATACTAAAAGACATCGGAAATATTGCTAAGAAAGAGTTTACAACTATAACTAAAGGTCAGTTCCTGAGAATTAACCTAACCTGTAGCGATGATAATCGAGAATTAACTAAATACTACACCGAAAATCAGTTAAAATATCATACCTTCAGAGACCCGGAAGCAAGCCAACTACACCTATCGGTAATAATTCGTAATATCCCTATATCCTTATCTGATGCAGAGATAATGAATGAATTAATTAAACTTGGATACCCAGTAACTAAAGTCGCTAGGTTGTACAATAAGGACAAAATTCCTAGGCCTCTATGCTCAGTAGAGCTTACCAAAACCGACAAAACCAGCGAAATATTCAATCTTACAAAACTAAATTACTGTATAATTTCGGTAGAACCTAGAGGAAAAACAGAGGATATCCCACAGTGTAAGCGATGTTAGAGATACGGGCATACGCGTAACTATTGTAAACTGGAGCCGAGATGCGTTAAATGCACAGGAACCATTTATACAATGACTGTCCAAAAAAATCAACAGACAAACCACAATGCGTAAACTGCGGATCAGAGCATCCAGCTAATTATAGAGGTTGCATTTACTTCACAAAAACTTTCAACAGAGCAACTAGTATTACATCAACCAATCAAAACAGCACTCCTAATCGCCCACACAACAGTAGAATAATAACTAACAGATCATACAGCGACGCTACTATAAGAACGCAAAATAATAGTATTAACTCAAACGACAGCAACACAGACCCCTTACATAAAATAATTAAAACTATCATAGACCTAATAATACCCCACTTTGATAAAATCATGCCATATCTCACAACATTAATTCCAACACTACTTCAACATGAATCTAAATAAAAAACTTACCATACACAATTTAACAATTATAAACTAGAACGCAAACGGGATTAAATCCCAGAAATTCTCATTTATAAATTTTATATCTAGACACAACGTTGATATCGCCTGCGTTTCCGAAACACACTTGATTGAAAATGAACCCTTTAAAGTACCCGGATATACAGTATACAGGAATGATCGCCCAGCAGCAATTGCTTCAGGGGGAGTCGCAGTTATAGTCAAACGTAAATTAACGCCAAACCTAAAACTGCAACATCTAGAAACAGCCGCTATACAATTACAACTTAATGACAACACTAGGTTCACCCTAGTTGCCGCTTATAAACAGCCAAATAATAAACTAGCAGAACAAGATCTCAGAGACATATTTATAAACGACGAAAGCACGTTGCTTATCGGAGACCTAAACTGTAAAAACACAATATGGGGCTGTAGAGTCAACAATCCAGATGGGGTAAAATTAAATAATTGGACATCAACACTAGCTGTTCAAATATCGGCACCAACAGAACATACATATCATCTCTACCGGAGAGACCATCAATCGGATATACTGGACATAGTGCTACACACAAATTTCACGAAAACAATATACCAAACAGTCCTTTCAGAACTGAATTCAGACCACGTACCAGTTTTAATATATTTTCTTCATGCACCCCAGTACTCACCACTAATCCCAAAATTAATACACGGAATAATAGACTGGGATCTCTTCCAGAGAAATTTAGACAAGAATATGACGGCACCAAAGAACCTACATAATACCAAAACAATTAGGGAAGCAATAGTTAGCTTTACAAATTCTATAAAAACCAGCCTTGAACAAGCAACAATTATGCAAAATAAGAAGCGAAATTATGACTATACACAACCATCCTATGCAATTCTAGAACTAATCAAAACAAAAAATCAAACTCGCCGAGCGTGGCAGACATCAAGAGATCCCTGGTTAAGAGCCCGACTTAATCAATTGATCCATCAAGTAAATACAGCAATATGAAACAAGAGATCCTTTGTTGTGGCAAGTCACACACAAAATACTAAAAAAATCAGTGTTAATTCCGCCACTTACCGACAATGACAAGGTATACTCCTCCGACCAAGAAAAGAGTGAAGTAATAGCCAAGCAGATAGAAAAAACTGCACACCAGCAGATGTGACTCATCAAAATGAAAACCGGGTACATGAAATCACAAACTTCGTATGCAATCATTTCCCACAACTCCCAGTGAAAATCCAACCAACATCTCTACGTGAAATACAGGGGTATATAAAAGACCTTCAAATCAAAAATCACCAGGACCGGACAAGATACCAAATATTATTTTAAAACATACAACGAAAAAATTTTTGTTGGCATTTTTATGCACCATAATGAACGCTTGCTTAAGACTAGATTATTTTCCCGAGGAATGGAAGTTCGAGCGCATTCTGCCCTTTCATTAACCAGGGAAGGAGAAAAACAACTCCAACAACTACAGACCGATAAGCCTTTTATCAACAACCTCCAAGCTACTTGAGAAAGTAATCCATGCAAGGCTGCAAGATTTTGTTACCAGTAACAATATACTCCCGGCATTTCAATATGGGTTTCGCAAAAACCACTCGACGGTACATCAACTCTTGCGCTTAACAGAAACGATTGAAAAAGGGTATGAAAACAAAAACTACACGGTAGTAGCCTTCCTTGACCTACAACAAGCATATGACAAGGTATGGCAAGCAGGTCTAATTTACAAATTACTAAAAATTAACACCCCACACTACCTAACTAAAATAATAGCATCATTTCTGGAAAATAGAACATTTGCAGTGCGAGTAAACTCCACCATCTCTACCACAAGAAACTTATTAGCAGGTGTACCACAGGGTAACATATTGGGGCCGGTGTTATTTAATATTTACATTAGTGACCTTCCAAAAGCAATAAATACGGAACTAGCATTATTTGCGGATGATACTGCCATAGCAGCACAAAATTACAATCTGGAAACGGCTATCTCGGATGTACTAAAAGCGGTTGACCGATTAACAGAGTGGTTTAGCAAATGGCGAATTACAGTAAATCCAGCAAAATGTGAAGCCAAGATTTTTACACTTAGAAGAATCGATAACCCATCCAAGCTGAAAATCTGTGAAAAAAACATTTATTGGAACCCAAGCAATTCATCAGTAAAATATCTGGGACTGTATCTCGATCAACGTTTGAAATGGGGTTACCACATTAACATAAAGCTTAACCAATGCTATGCACGCTTAGCGCTACTGTACCCAATTATAAACAGAAAATCCAAGATGAAAGCAGAATTTATAAAGCCATCTTGAGACCTATTATAACATACGCATGCCCAGTATGGTATAATACACCAAAGACGCAAATGCTAAAATTACAAGTGCTTCAAAATAAAGTACTACGTATTGCAGTCAATCATCAAATCCATGAAGAACTTGGAATGCCACCTGTTGATCAACACATTAAAAAAATTACTAAAAAGTTTTTTGCGAATATTAAAACATGGGCCAGTGCAACTTACTACAACCGTGGACAAAGAAAAATTCACAAACGGCTAAAGCGTGTCCTACTTGTAGATATGCTTTCAAACTCCTAGGACTCTAGTGATAGTGAACAACAATAAGTTAATGCCATTTTAGTAACCGAGGGGCGGTTGTCCGCTGACCTCATTAAGCTATTTAAGATATATGTATTATGCAATAACAGTACCATGTATAACAATTAGTTTGTTGGGCTGGTTGAATTTATAAAAAAAAAAAAAACTTTCAAATATGTTTGACGTAATAAACTATTTTGACAACACAGTTTAAAAATGCATTTGAAGTGTTGCGTACCAAGTTGCAAATCAAATTAACTACGCTTCATCAGCTGCTCCATTTATTAACTTGTTCAAACTTCCATCGAATGAAACAGCGGCACAAAAATAGTAACAACTTTTCGACATTCTCAAAGATTTCTCAAACTGTAAACGCTGTTTTATAGAGACTTACGGATCTGAGGTATAAACTTTTACGAAATTTTATACCTTTTTACGTTATAATGTAGGTACATCCAGAAGTCACACGGTCGACTTAAAAAACTGTATAGTTATTTCATTTCTCGGAAGATTAACTAAATCACAAACGCGTTTCTAGAAAACGTTAATAATAAGTAGAGACCGAACAATAGGCAAGTAAAAAAGCACTTAAAATTAAATACATATGCTCTAACGTTTCACCCTCTATATTAGAGGTGTCAAAATTTCTTCCTCGGGTAAAGCTCAAAATCGGAGGCAGGGTTCGCTCAAACTCAAATACCTATATACTTGCAGGAAAAACACCAGATACTAAATAGATAGATATATTTTGTTTAGTTATTTGTACGAAATCAATATTTGCTTACTGTGAAATGAATTGTATATTACAAAAATAACAATTTAGCCTGGGGCGTCGCGTTCTGTTCTTTCCTGGAGAAGTCGCAACCTTTCTGATGCTGGTGTATGGCAGGCGTGCTCAACAGGTTATTTAACGAATTTCCTGGACGATTTTCGGAACGCACTGGTTTAGCGGCAGCTGAACGAATTGGTAGTTCCAATGGCCCGGCTGACTAACCTCGAATTCCCATTTTTGATTGTTGTTGCGGGGCAAGAATTACTACACCTTGGTGTCCAGCTGGAAATGCCCACGGGCCTAATAGGAGTCCGAGGAGTTCGCAACGTGTCCGTTGAAGTGCCGAGAATGCGAGATTTGACGGGGTTTTCTCGCATTAAGTTCAGCCGGCTTGACTTCCAACCGCTATGGATTTTGCAGGCTGGTTGGATATTCCCACTTTACGAAGACGCTTCTCCACGTCCCAGGGGACCTTTTTGGTAAGTGTACGCCTGCAGTTACAGGGGTTAATGTACATTTAAGCGAGCCATGTAATTTAGCTTCGTAGGAATTCTATGATTCAATAGTTTTGGAACTATTAAGGGACGGATCGTAATGCACAAACCGGCAGTCGGGCACTATTTACGAGTCGCCGCCTCAATCTGGTTCCAGATCAGGCCTTCAGGATAACAAACCAGGAGTCGGGCACTACTTACGAGTCGCCGCCTCAATCAAGTTTCAGGAGAGGAGATTGGGATAAAGGTAAGTCCGTGGACTCAAGAAGATTTGAGAGAGGACTGGGCAGGATTAGAACGGGACAGGACAGATAATCTCAAGTGAAGGGGGAAGTGGGATTTCGAGTCTTGATATTCTCAAGTCTCGTAATCTGGTCGCGGCACCTGCTTTTATATGCTTCGCGTCGTGTTATCAAAGCAGCCACTTCAAACATTATTAGGAGGGAGGGCGGTGCGAAGGTCGACTCTTCGCGTCTATTGCGCAGAGCGGACCTGACTTCGTTATCGCTTGTTCGAGCGTCGGCAAGATGTAGCCCGAGATAATGCTTGAATGGGCGATGCATAAATTTAATAAATTTTTAATTTTTGTTTATAATTTATGCAGAAGCTAGCGTTACAATGCTCAAAGTATACAATATAATTATTATAGGTACAAAGGAAGCATTAAATAAGCAGTTGTTAATGCAAAAGTAGGTATTGTGGACATATTGGTAGGTGCAGAATTAATTGCACTTAATGTCGAAAGATGTGCAGTCTGTATTTTGTACCAAATGTAAATTTCGATTCATGTTTGGCTCTGGCACCATGCTCACGAATGACGTGAGGGCGATTAACGCCGTTCGGCGTTTTGGACACGAATCGGCATTTTGGTCACGGACACCGTTTGGAGTTTTGGACATAGTTGGTAGAATGGGAGTAGGCGTTTTGGACGAATTATCGATTTGGCGTTTTGAGCAGTCCTTATTTTGCCGAATGACCAAAGTGCCGAATTTTGATTTTGACGCCATGCTTACAAACGACGTGACGTTAGTTGGCGTCGTTCGGCGTTTTGGACACCGATCGATATTTTGGTCACCGACACCGTTCGGCGTTTTAGACACCGTCGGCAAAATGGAAATCGACGTTTTGGACATAGTCGGCGGAATGGGTGTCGGCATTTTGGACGTTGTCGGCAGAATGGGAGTCGGCGTTTTGGGCAGTTCTCATTTTGTCGAATGACCAAAGTGCAAATCTGTATTCAGCTCTGACGCCATGTTCACGAACGACGTGACGTCAGTTGGCGTCGTTCGGTGTTTTGGACACCGATCGACATTTTGGTCACCGATACCGTTCGGCGTTTTGAACATAGTCCCCAGAATGGGAGTCTGCGTTTTGGACGTGATCGGCAGAATGGAAGTTGGCGTTTTGGACATGTTTGGCAGAATGGGAGTCGACGTTTTGGACATGGTCTGCAGAATGGAGTTCGGATTTTTTTATATAGTTGGCAGAATGGGAGTCGGCGTTTTGGGCAGCCTTCATTTTGCCGACTGACCAAAGTGCCAAATCTGTATTCTGCTCCGACGCCATGCTCACAGACGACGTGACGTTAGTTGGCGTCGTTCGGCGTTTTGGACACAGATCGGCATTTTGGTCACCGACACCGTTCGGCGTTTTAGACATGGTCGGCAGAATGAAAGTATATTATTGAAAATAATAACAAGAAACTCAATATTATGCACATCGAATGAATTGTTTTCAGAAACTGTTAAAATGACGCTGCTCCAATTATATTACAATGCCTTAGTGATAGATCCATTTCAATTCCCACAATATAATAAATTTACGTACATGTAAAGATAATTGGAAAAAAAATCTATATGTAGCCGCTGAATTTATAATAATTTTTAGAATTTTTTACACAAATAAAATTCAAATACTTTAACCGACAAAAAATATAAAAGGGACATTAAATCATTTCTCTTTCAGTGACATTAAGGTTTAGCTTCGATTTTTTTTCCAGAGAACTATCATTTGTAATTTTGATATCACGCAATAACTAATTTTGTGGTTGGATATTATATATTTGTGTCTGTTTGTTGGAGCAGCAACGTGTGATACCACGCACAGCTGTATTTACAGCTAAGTAGTGTAACAACTCAATTTAAATATTTTTATCTAATGCTTTTATTTATGTTTCTACTATTTTTACTTACATTTTATTGTAGTAATTTATTTCCTTGTTTTTTTTTGTTTACATTTAGATATACTTGTTATAAACAACTACAATTTCTTATAATTCCAAAACCACAGACATGTTTAAAACATCATTAGAAAGCAGAAGTTACTTTAAAAATTGAATATACACCTCAGCAAATCGTTCAACTTTAGTTTACTACGTCAATTTTCTAAAAATGTAAATTAACAATATTATTGGACAATAAAAAATAAATTCATACTTTGACTGTTTTTATTTTTACTTTAAGCATAGTTATCGTGTGCAGAAAAAGTAAATAGTGTGTAGAGATTCAGTTATCTCCTAATTTAAAACCCACTTCCTGAAAAAGTCAATGCAAGAAATACCCACTACTCTGTCCTGTTTCGCAATCTTCAAGCTAATGATCATATTATGAAAATGTAAGTGTGATTTCAATTTAAAATCACCCTTAAAAACTGCGTAACGTTTACAATTAAGGCGGTGGTCTATCTAAATTTAAATAATTAATTAATCAGTTGACAAATATAGAAGGTAGATAGGGAACAAAGAACATTCTAAACTTATAAGGAAATAATTAATTCGATATACAGGGTGTTACAGAAATAAGCATCGTAAATTGGAAGGGCGGTATATTTTAGCAAAATAGTATTAAATACAACTTCTCTCTAAAACTACTCCCTTGCGTTCTATCGGTTAAAATTTTTCTACCCACACCAAGATGCAAAAATACTCAAGAAATCTCAAAAAGAAGACTTCTTAGAGATTTAAATGGAGAGTATTTTTTTGTGGGAAATTTAATGGAGAATAGTAAACACACACAATTTTTTTAATAAAGGACATTAAAACATTGGAAATTGATTCTTAAACCCCTGATTCTCGGCCTTTGGTTTGTTACAATTTGGCAAGTACATATATTGCCGTTGTAACTAACGTCTCTGCTCTGGCGTTACAAAAATGTAACACAACGCTGATAATTATTCTTTATTTCTCCAGTTACATTGGGCCTCGTATAGCTCTATGCTTGGGCCATGGTACTGCAAACACATTCAAAGAAATGTAGCCAAAAATAAAAGTCTATTAATACTCATATATTACAAAATAAAATACTATTCTTAATAAAGGATAACAAAATGTCTATTTATGTATAAGTGTGATTATATATTCTTCTGGGTGGATGGGTAAGTGCCTAAAACCTGCTGCAACCCATGTCGCTCCTGAAGTTCGACTGGTGGTCTATAGGCGATGTCGCCTCCTGCGAAGGTTTTTAAAATGGTTAACCTTTTAATCCTGTGAACAACACAAACATTATCGGTGTCAATAAAAAAATAAGATTTGTTTTTATATTCTCATTTAGACGCACCTAAAAACGTTATTAAATTTTTTCCTAAAGTGGCTGTGAGTTGCTGTATATTTATCACATTGACCTACGTGACGGTTATAAACAATTGCACATCCGTCCCGCAACCCGGTTCGGCCGAAAAATTCAATT
>CALNHX010007215.1:0-77222 GCA_940337035.1 Agriotes lineatus
TATGAAACAGTTTAGGTGACACAATAGAAGTCTAAAGTCAGATGTGTGCTGAAAGCTACGAAAACAAATTAGATAAGCACTGAGGATTGCTGCAGTCACGACAATACGCAAAACTGGTATCATTATACAACCACTGCTCTTTGACAAAAAGGGCCTGACAGACTGACATGGATTCAAAAGACATAATCGTCGAAAAAGAAAATCACAGAAGAATGGGCAGAAAACAAGATCACAGCATGGGAGCTGAAAGAAGAAATACGAAGATGATTTGACATTCAACAATTCTCGGATGACACACGGATAATTTTCTTTAGAAGGCTACAAATTATTTGAATAGGATAAAGGCACAAGCTGCTTCAATACGAAAGGTAAATGCCATTTGAAACGGAGAAGAAAAGAAAACAGATTCCTATCAAACTTATGTAGATAGCATGCCCATAGCGATCAATACGGCTGATATAAAACTCTAGCTGTGACACCTACAGGAGTATAATATTAAAGAAGCAATTAGTTAAGGTCGTAAATGCGCCTGGCTATATCTTTGAATAAAATAAGAACTAAAGAAGCACAATAATTCAGGAAACATTATAGAAAAGGACAGGCCTAATAATTATTGGAGGAAACTCTAAAACTTTGACTATCGCAACATTTTGTTGGAGAACGATGCAAAGAAAAGGATCAGAAGTTTTAAATTTAAACTGCAAAAATAATTGAAATGCACACGATGTACACGCTACTGTATTAAATGATCATTTTACTACCATGGGGAAGGTGAAGTCACTTTACATATTAAGGTCATGTTCAGTGATCAAAAACCATACGTAGAAAGTGTAATGTGCCAGATATCATCAGATGGACCAGTCAAAGAAGACGAGACTGGAATCAACATATCTATATCCTAGATGCCACCTGAGAGAATAGTAGGAATTGCACGAGATGGTAAACCTGATACACGCCGTCCACAGGTAAGACCGCCTAAGAGATGGAAATAATGTTAGACTTTAACATCGCAAGACAATTAAAGTTGGTTAAAACAAGCTACAATTGAATCAAAAAAAGAAGGTAGTGCAAGAATAATTGTTTTCTATTTTCAGAAAGCTCACCAGGCGAAGGTCATATTCCCATGGTAGATGTCAATGGCAATTATTCATGTATTGTATGTATGTATTATCGATAACCTCATTTTACCTTGCGCTGTGGAGGCTGGTGCTTTATGCGCTTGCGCCTAGCGTTACAACACTCACGTTGCCCCGGATTCGGGATACAAAGTTGGAGCGCGTCTTCTGTGCTTGCGCAGCAACCATTGTGCGGGGTATGTGTCATGATGAGCTGTTGACCTTATTACTCTATCTGTTAGGTCTGTGGTTCTAAATACAGCACAGTTAATTTGGTGCCCAACTGTGAATGGTCTCACCGAGCCCGATTCCAATCGCCAAGGCTGCGGAAAAATTCCGGCCCCCTCGGGATTCGAACCGAGGACTGTGCTTAATGTAAGCCTAGCGCCTACCCAACACGCTACGCGGCGTCTTATTCAATTATTCATAATATTTCAAAATTTTCAGACCTAACTTGTACAATAGCCACATAAAATTCTTGTATACATTATAGTATTGTCGAATATTTGCATGCATCAACATGTTGATATTTCTTTCTTCTATAGTTCGATATAAGTTTGTCTATTTTGTTGTGAAACCCACTCGTATATTTCAGGCTACTACGTTCATTTGCTTAGAAATCGATTTCCGTTTGCCTTTATCCCTGCATTGTCTGTGATCTTGGAATCCGTCTTTTGCGACATTTTCATTGATCCTGCGAGTGTTTATTGTTATACCGCTAAGTGATTCTACCAGCCTCATAGGCTGCATTGTCTTTCGACCTTCTCTAGTCTAGATCCGTCATGTTCGGCTAGCCTGAGGCATCTCTGGTAGGATGGGGCTATGGCTATGGACCTTACGGCAACTATAATTTCGCAGCACTTACCCCTAGGCATTTCTATCCTTACCCCCTCATTTTTCAAGAAAATGAATAACTAAATAACTGTGCAGATAATGTAAAGTACTACTATCTCATCGTGAACTAAAATTATTAGTATGCATACACATATTATTTTATTTCTATTTATTTAATAGGCTGTCTGAATTGAATTATTTTATTCTTCTCTACTCGTATTACCTAATTAAAGGTTGCACCCAACAATGTAGTTTTTACAAAATAGTTATTCTTTATTTGATAAAAATCTAGAAGAGCTTTGACCAAAGCAATCGACGTCGAAGAGACATGATACTAGGAATACCTAGACTTTGTTGGTGAGAAACCAAATAGGGAAAAACAAAAATTATCCATCAGAACAACTTTGTATTGCTAAGGCAGTGCATATTTTCTGCAGTAATATGCTGCAGTAGATTTCCAATCAACTATTCATTGAATACACTTCTTCTTGCCATGTTCCTGCTATTTCTTCTATTGATATCTATTTTAGTTTTTACTGTTCAATTCGCATCTGCAAACTATTAGGAGCTGTAAAGTAGAACAGCATTTGATGTACAACTACATGTATACATGCTATCAGCGGTACAAACCACAAGTTTAAACTAGGAGTTCATCAGAAAACGATTAGAAGAAACTACTTCATACGGTTGTTGGGTGGAGGTCGATTTATATCTATGTCGCCATTGCCAATTCAACAATATAAAAACATCCATACAAATTTACTTGTTTATTTGCTTTCGTTCTGTAGCATATGAAATCGAGTTGAAATATCAGAAATATGAGAGTGCTTATAGTGTTTTGCATTTTAATACACCTGCTAACAAAGCTGATATCAGCGGTATGTAGAGTTTCAGTTTACTATAATTGTAAATTATTAAAGTCTTCCGCATATTTTAATACTTCATTAATTAAATAAGTAGTGAAATAATACTTCTGGAGATTTTTGAAACTACGCATTCTGTTTTATTTAACATTGTGATATACATTACTATACATTAATGATGGGTGCAGTCACATGGATAAATTTTATCGACAATATTTGCTGAACTGAAAAGAAAATCAAAACATAAACATGTGCATTGATATGAGCCACATAATTTTGTAGTTAGAAGTTACGATTGCCTCACGTAAAACTAAACTTATTTGTGAGGTCGAAAAGGGTAGTCTTAGCGAAAGCTCAAGTTATAACGTTAAATGCGCTGTGATTTTTCAAAAATTGTATTCACGTTTTTTAATTTTTGCTTGCAAAGTGATGCAGATATATTTAACTTCTTAGAGTAATCTGACAGATCTTTATGAATATCATCGAAGGTATAAAAATTCACGTTTTTATAATTTTAAAAAAAATCAATATATTATTTTAAAAAAATAGCACATACTAGTTGTCTTTGTGTAAAAGCAAAGGTTCCAGAGAATACCGTAGCCCAATCGCTGCATTACAAAAAGAACTGGTTAAAGTGATACGGTATATATAGCAGCTTCTTAGCCAACTCACATGTTTTCATATTCATCTCATTACTTTCTACGAATTTATTGTCAAACCAATCTCTTCAGCTTTGTTTTAATTCTTTAAGCATTACTTTTATGTTTAGGACAATCAGCAATCAAAAAAACATCGTCTGCGTAGCTGTTGAATTTTCCAGTTTAAAATATCATCTTGTCTTGTACCTCTATGCATTTTTATTGGTTTTCTACTTTCGTATAATTTAATCATAGTAGTTGCTTTTTTATATATTCTTTAGTAGTAAACTAGTACTAAATTTCAAACAACTGGTGTAATAACATGTGAGCAAACGAAAATCAATCAAGTTTGGCTTTGCAAATTTCAACTTATGTCGATTATTAATTCACATTATGTTGATGTTCTAGAATGAAATACACATAAATACATAACCTAAACCATTGCATAACTGTCACCGACTGTCATGTCAAAATTTTATTTGAAAATTAACATAAAATCCAACACTTAAAACGATATTACATCTGCTACATCAATCATTTCGATATGAAAAATTTTTGTTCTTGATTAAACATGTGTAAATTAAAATTTGATAATTTAAACAACTTGACACTTCTACTATTATAATAACTGTCATATTTAAATTAAAAACATCAGAAGTAATACAGCACATTTTAGATTTTCCTACTGCAACTTCAAGCCCCAGTTTTGTAATAGATTTTTTCTACTCCTTTATTAGTAAATTGCTCATTAAGCACTGCTTACTTGATTAGTAAATTCGTTGTTACAAACAGTGTTACGTAATGATAATGACTAACACGTAATTTTTTTTATTACGTTACAGTTAGCTTCTGTTGTTTGTACGAAGCGGTGTAGGGATGTGACTGCAGCCGCCTAATTTTTAAGATGGTGTGACAGATAGTTTGACAGTTAATAAAATATTTCTTTTTCGTTTAACGAAATGAGTGTGATCGTAGAAAAAGTATAGTACGCAACTCGAGCTATAGAGCAATTACACGCTCGTGGAATTACACACGCGCCGCTACGCGGCTTGTGCGTAACTTTTCCAACTCGCGTGTAATATGCTTCCTACAGCTCTCGTTGTGTAATATACTATTCTACGTTTTTTTGCGTTCTCAAAAAAGGACTGCCTCATCACATCACTATCTTGTTCTGAAGTGATGTCTATATTTGAATTATTTTTATCTGATTTCTGCTGGTTATTAATTACGTAAAGTATGCATCCCTGTATAATATACCTTGAATCTTTAGTATTTTTGCCAGTTCTTTCTATTTCCTGCCTTTGCGTATATACAGGGTACCTCGAAAATAATGCGAGATATACTGATCATGATCATAGATTCCTTAGGTATTAGGTTGTAATAAACCGATTAAACCTAATATACCTTAGTACGTACGAAGTCCCTCCAGTAAAAAGATATGGGGCCTTGAAGTTCAATTCTTTATTTTTACTTCCTTTTACTATAAAGGAAGTATTGGATTCACCCCAAAAATTCGAAATTGAGTTTTCAACGGATCTTCACGTTTTAGAGTCCCCTGATCCCAAAAAACATATTTTTTTTCATTGGTCTGTCTGTGTGTCTGTGTGTGTGTCTGTCTGTCTGTGTGTCTGTGAACAGAATATCTCAAAAACGAAAAGAGGTATGGCGTTGAAACTTCATATATAAGTTTTTTGTACTATGTAGATGAGACAGCAAGCTTTTGAAGAAAATCGCATAACCGGAAGTAGGTGTTTACTCTTGTGATTTTTCAGTTTTTTCGATTTTTTCAAAAACGGCTCTAACGATTTTTTTTAAACTTTACATTTTTCTTACATTTTTAATGTGTATTGATGTGAGATAGGTGATTTACCAGTTGAATACTTCTAAAGTGGGTTTCTTTTGTTTTTTTTTCTATTTTGTTTATTAACTCCTATTTTAAATAAAACACCCGGTATATTATTATATTTTTGAATTCACCTTAAAATTCTAGAGAAAACTTGTCTCTTCAACTAACACTTGATTTTGTACCGTTTTTGTAGAATTTGTAATTTTTAAAAATTTTTAACAAATGGTTAAAAATTAAAAATGAAATTTTTGACTAATTATAAGATCACTGTAAAAGGAAGTTGTGTGAGTGTATCACACCAGATTTTTATGTTAATTTCCACAAATTTAAAGATATTGATTTTAACTTTGGTACTACTTACTATTATGTATTACACTAACGGAAAAATGTTCGTAAACTAAAATTAACTGTAAGAAGCACTTTACCTATATTTAAAATCTTTTTTTGCTCTACATTTGTTTTCTAGAACATTTTCAAAAATTTTAGGTTATCTGTAACTAAATTAAAAGGCGTAAAAATATGGCACTCATAAGCGTAAAAACTGTTTACCTTAAAATTCCTATCAAAGTTTTGGGTTATCATTAAAACGTCCATGATCCCAAAAACAATGAGTAAAGATTGTAGTCTGGTAAAGAACAATGATAAATCAATTAATGACGTTGGTTACGTTAACGAAAATGCCGTGACGTAACGAAAATTTCAGCATTGGAAAATTCGTTGTCACGGCATATTCGTGAACGTAAAAGAAAAAGTTTTTGTCACCAACGTCATTAATTGATTTATCATTGTCGTTTACTAGATACAATCACTACCCATTGTTATTGTTTTTGTGATCATGGCTACTTGGTAATTATCATTAAAACGTGCATTTACAATTGCACGTTTTAATGATAACCCAAAACTGTGGTAGGAATTTTAAGGTAAACGGTTGCTTTTACGCTTATGAAATAAGAGTACCTTCATTTTATGCGTTCAAATTCCGCTTCAGATAATATTTTAGAATTTATAAAGTGTTACAGATAACAAAGTTAGCGCTAAAAAAGATATTAAAGATAGGTAAAGTGCGTCTTACAGTCAAGTATAGTTTAGGATTGTTTTCCGTTAGTGCAGTACAATGTAGTATGTGTACCAAGGCTGAAATCTTTACATTCGTAGAAATTGACATAAAAATTAATCTGTAAAGGGCTTTATTCAGAACTTTCCTCAAAAATGGATGTTGTGACACTAAACAATTTATAAATCAAAGGAAACTAGGCGTAAAAATAAAAGGAAACAGTTGCTAATGCAAGTTACATCAATTTTCAAATAAAAAAAGATTACAGTTGGTGCGATTCGAACTACAGCGCCGGCGAATGCGATTTTATTTCCACCCGTGGGTTACACTGGGCCATGCGGGATCTCTCGGATCTGTGCTATGCGCGGCTATATTAAACAGAACGCATTTATAGTAGCCCCTTTTTGACTTTTACATTTATCCTGTATCTGCTGGATTCCATTTTCGCCAAGTATAAAGCCTGAACTATGTGGAAATGATTACTTTAAAACACATTTATATTTTTAAGGTGTTCAGCCTGTGTATGTTGGCAAAATATTACTTTCATTTAAGTAATAGTTCTTGAGTTAATTAATTTATTTATTTATTTATTTAATTTGCACTCAGCCAACAGCCGTTAGGCCAATTACAGGCGTCGCTGTGCAGTTATGAGGACTTCCAACCCCACTAACGACTGTCATGATGTTGTATGACCGCCGGGACCAACTTTTTTCCGTGATAGCCGTACCACGAGGCGCCGAGAGATGCAGCCGTGGAACTCCCATCCAAGTTCTGACCAGAAAGAGCGTTGCTTAACTCTGCTGATCGAACGTGGACGCTTGTTCAAGCTACACCACTCGGGACCAAAATAGGAAGAGTTTTATTTCTTCAAAGTGCTCATCCTGTATATATTTTACCGAAATTTTCTCGGTTTCATGCCAGAAAGGCATATAATCTACATGCAAAGTATCGTCTTACTCCAACAAATAGTTTTTGATTTATACCGACAGGCAGACAGACAGAGAGGCAAACAGAAAGACAGACAGACAGACAGGCGAGATTTATAAAACCTGTTTGTTGTCATCTAGGGACCTTGAAACGTAAAGATCTCAAGAAATTTCGGAAGGTGATTTCTCCACGATTACAATACTTTCTTCTTCTTTTAGACGAGGGAAGTAAACATTGAACTTCAAGGCTCTATAACTTCGTACTGAAGAGACTCTTTACTTTTACTAAAGTATATTAGGTTTAATCGGTTTATTATAACCTACAGAATCTATGACCAATCGGTGTTCCATTTGTTTTGAGAGTAATCAATTACTATTAAACGATCCTTAAAAGTAATTGTACCACATGTGAAACATAAGAAATTATAATATTGTCGCTTATTATTTCCTCTAAAAACGACAGCTGTAAGATAAACAATTATCAAGAACCTTAATCTAATCCTTATGTCAATTTTGCATTATTAAATTCTAGTTCAAACTACACGTTTTCTAAAATGTAATGTTTAGGGTCTATAACTAAAACGTTTTTATGTACGACCCAGCGGAATTGGTCGTTTTATACCTTATTTTTAAAGGCATAATGTGTCATTTTACAGCCCAAGGCCATAAAATACATTACGGCCCGCAATGCGACACTAAGCGGCAGTCCGTTCAGCGTCTTGTCTATCAGTTTGACAAGCAATGACACTGTAGGTTGCTTGCCAAAACTGATAAAAACTATACAGATTGCGGCAGGCCACTAGGACCATAGTAAGAGCAAGGGGACTTTATATGTGGCCGTAATTCTATTTAGTTACCGCTATCGTACATTGATTGTTCGTTTGTTAAACACCACGACGGACGGCCACATGCATACTCTCCTTGCTTTTGCAATGGTCCTAGTTGCCTGCCGCATTCTGTAGATCTGGTGAATATTTCGTTGTGTACATAAGATATTGTATGCACCTCATGCGTACAGTCGTATTAGAGCCCGCGCTTACGCTTTGGGCTCTAATTTTCACGCCGCGGCCATAAACGCCTTGTTACGCCCTTAGTATATAAATAACTAATTCATTTATGCAGCTGCCGTTTTACCAACAAACCGATTATGATGTGATATTTGAGAGGATAGATGTTGAATGGTACAATAAATCGTATTTTTCCGATGTGTCATGGCACTATGGATGGTACAACAGGTCAGTGCGAGCCTTAAATTTCAGCCTGTACATACTTCAGGACCTTGGAACTGATCTTATAGTAAGTGTACCATATGTTCTAAGTTTATTAGGTTCAATATGACCTACTGTATGACATAATAAGTAGAAGTGTAAGGACTATTTGTTTTTTGAAGTCAGATATGCTTGCTTGCCGTATAAATGACGTCGTATCTTAATTAGCAGTCTGGCGGACCATTATCTCGATTTTCAAGGACAGGCTTGACCATGTTTGGTCGCAACGTATCGCTTCAAGCGCGGAATTCTGACGCAACCTTGTGGAACCATGATGTTTCGTATTTTGAGAGAGCACGCTAGGGCGTCTTCTGGCGTCCTCTTTTTCCGGACGGATTCTCGAAACATTCGGACTCCGGCTACCGGCTTTGATAAAGTTAACAGCAGTTTTGGAATTCGCGCCTCAGCGGCCACTCACCGCTTGGGTGCTTTTTTGAAGAAGTTGAAATCAATGTGTGCCTTTTGAAGTAGTTCAACTTTCTTGTTTATTCCGCACCTCATGGTCTCTTCGAAATTTAGTTTTTTGTGCCCCCGAGACCGTCGAGTTTTGTGGCCGTCGAATTTGTGAACTGTTGTGTTGCGCGGTAGTCTCTGCCTTTTCCGTCAAGACAGGTGCTAACTTACCAGGGTTCAAGCGACGTGAATAAGGTACTAACGGCCGAAGAATTTTTATCGAAAAGTTGTGCGAGCTTCAATTTCGCGTCAGCGGATTTCACTTCCGGATTCTTAATTGGGGGCAGCTTTTCCTTAAGAAAATCGTATTTTGAAAATCGCAACTGCCATATACGTCGTCCATTCCCCCTCTGGGGATAATAACGTTCCAACCCTTGGCGAATTGGTAACCTTTATCTTGAAGCTTTGTTCCCGCATCCCATCGGATTATTTGAAGCAGTTGCTAGACTCGTCGACGCCGGCAGCCTCGACGAACATCAATTAGCGGCTCCCGATTCTCAAAACAGGTACTGTGTAATAGTTAATACAGTTAATTTTACAGTGTTACGTTTTCATGATTTAAGTGGTCTATTTTGATAGTTACTTTAGCTACATGTAGAATCTATACGCGTAACCTGCATTTATTATACGCCGTGGTTATTGTTTTTTTTTGCCCGCATTATTCCGTTTTGTGGTTTTTTCACTACTGCCAACTTAAACGCAGCGGATGGACATTTTTTTTGTCGTAAGTAATTCAATATTTACATAAGTAAAACTGCTAGCCGTTTTTGCGTGTTTCAATGCTTGGTAAATTATTTGGCTCTCTCTCTTTCTTCAGAATTTGCAAGGTGGGTTCACTATTTTCACTTTCAAATAAACATCCCTGCATTTTTCCCGATTTTTTAAATGTGGTGGCGTTTAGGGCATTTAAGATCGTTATTTCGTTTAATAGGTCGTTGCCCTAACTACCAATATCGCAGGAAACCTTTTCTCCCATTGAAGTTTAATCGGTAATTTTAGTTACAGTACATCGTAGCATAGTTGGGGCAACTGATCCTCGTATTTTTCCCCGATTTATTTCATCTTTATGGTGTAACAAACCGTTTAGTGATTTGATGTTCTGAATATCTGTTTCGACTATACAGTGTGTCCCAGGATTGATGTTACAAGAGGTGAGATGGACTAAATATTTTTGAATTTTACTTTAATGTTCTGGGATTCGGATCTGCTTGGTTTGAAAATAATTTTAAGAATATTTTCAGTTTTTTTAAAACAAGTAGGCCTTGGCAGGGAAACGAAAACTATTTTATTTCCCCTTCTACTTCGATAAGGTGGAAAATTCCCCTAAGTTTACACCTTAAACTTAAATCTAAGAAAAAAAAAGAAAATGGATACTCATACTAATATGTACGGAACCATACTAGGGACCAGAGTACACTAGAAGAATGACTATCAGCAAACTAACAAAGGGAAGTAAGTCAATGATATATAGAACACTGTGATGTTCAATCCGCCTAACGGCGTAATGAAGTTCTCTACGAATAAAAGAAATTCCATAATCCAATTAGTTGAGAGTCTACATCCCGTACAAATTATGGCATCCTACAAGCAGATACAATGACAGCCCAACTACAACACGCGGTCCCATACACCTTATAACGTCATGACTCGATCCAACTAGAACAAAGGTGTAACTGAAACACCCTAAGTATGACCAACTTAGAAAACTAAATCGGACAAGACTGACAATGGCTTAACAACTCGAAAGGCTGGTGTCCTTCGTAGACGGCCATAAATCCACACAAGTGTATAGACCAATGCGCTGCTGACTGCGAACGATATACAACACAACATGACTACGCTGATCACGACCGCCCGCAAGGAGGTAAAATCCTGAAACACAAGCAACTTTTACGGTCACATAGAACCCCCTAAGCGCTGTCAAACCAGGACACACACAAACGCGCTAAATACCCAACCTTAGAATTATTATATACAAGTTAGGTACCTGCTTGACACAAAAGTACTGAAGAGAAAGACAAAAATCATGTCGAGAAAAAACTAAATGACGACACAAAACTACTGCGAATTAAGATAAAGCTTGAGAAAAGAAGGGAGAACTGCCGAAAGGAAGGTTGTTTTAGGGCTTACTACGGCACTAAATTAGGTCTGGCCAGGGATGGAGGTGGCACCCCGAAACAAACTATTGCTAACACAAAAGCAGCAACAGCAGAGGAGATGACCCGCTCTAAGGTACTATATTTATAGAAGGAAGCCCGTCCGCCATTTTAAGTTACTGAAAGTGGCGGCAAATTCAAATTCTAGCTACTTTCCAAATAGCATACGGTAAGTCGGAAAAACGTCCATGTTTTATCCGTCTTAAAAAAGATTGGTTTTTAAACAAATAAATAGAAAGCAGAAAAAATCGGAACGAAAACACTGTTAACTAACACGCACGTGGCTCAAACTAGAGAACTTTAATAGTACCTTAGTTCAAACAACAGTGACGAGTGACAGAACTGACAGATACAGTTGACATCACAGAACAATACCTACAAACTGCATATAGATTTAAATAACCACACTTGGATAAAGACTGTAATTATAATTAGCATCGTAATGGAATGCATCAAGATTTAAATCAGCGTACAGTGTTCGTTTGGATCGAGCAGTGTGTACTCGAACGGTTTCCAGTCTTGCTTGGTTGACAGACGACAGAACGCAAGGTTACCGGTCAGCGCAGCCAACGGCCCTGTGACACAATCTAGTGGGATATGCTTGCTTGTTCTATAAAGCACTCTAAGCTCCTCTATAACTCTACAATCAATAGTACCAGTCCAAATCCACATGTAAAGACTTCAAATCCTGCACATGCCAAACACCTTTTCAATTGCCAAAGTCATCCTCTAATTCGTAAGAACAATAACCAGCCTTACGACGAACCTTAAAGGGATCTACAAATCTAGGAGCGACTTTAGCATTAATGTAATCTGCGGCATTAGACAAAACCTTATTCTTGCGCCAAACCAATTGACAAATATGATAGTCCATGGGACGACGCCGTAGATCGTAAGTGTGCTTACCACGCTCGCGGACTTGCTGGAGCCGAGTTCGAACTCGCTCGAACATCCGACGAAAACATTGCCGACGTTGATCATTATCAACTGGCTGTTCTACTGGATCGGTGATATCCCTAGGCTGACGATGTTCGTCGCCGGTACTTATATAATTTCTACCAAAAATAACAAAATATGGGCTATAACCCGTAGTCTCATGCTTAGCTGTTCGAATTGCACAGCCAACTGCAGAAAGATGCAAGTCCCATTTACGTTGAATTTCCTTTACGTACGATGCCAGCATGGTCTTGACAACACGATTGCCCCTCTCAACAGGATCAGCACGAGGATAATAGAGTGGAGTATAACAAACATTCACATTATATTTGGCACACATAGCCCGAAATTCTCTACTGTTCATTTGCACACCGTTATCACAAATTATTGATTGAGAAACCCCAAAAACGAGAAAGATATCCTTTTCAACATGTCGAGTAAGCGACTTAGCCGTAGCAGATCTAACTGGAAATAAAAAGACATATTTACTGAAGCAATCTGAAACGATAAGAATGTGCGCATAACCACGAGTCGAACGAGACAAACGTCCAACGAAGTCCAAACTAATGATCTGCCAGGGTCGACTGACATCGGGTCGAGATCCCATTAAGCCAGCTGAAGCTTTCTGCTCTGGTTTCTGCTCGTCACCAATACGACAACTCTTGACATAGCGAAAAACATCACTCTTCATTCCAGGCCAAATATAATAATGGTGCAACTTCCAATACACTTTATAGCCACCTAAATATCCAGCTCGAACGTCATCATGATGTTGGCGAAGAAGTTCGGATCGTTTATTCTTTGGCACGACAGCCTTCCAATAATATTGTTCCGTCGCAAATTCTGGCACTGGGCAACGGCCATACTTAAACAAAAAGTTGTTTTCAATTCGCCAACGAGGATACTTTATAAAGTTTTCAGCAACATTGCGAAGCATTCCTAAATACCAAAGATTGGTGCTGTCGTGAAACTCATGAGGAGTGAAATTGAGATCAACTATCGGAACAAAACGAGACAAAAAATCGGGAACGACGTGCTCTTTCCCATTCTTATGCACAATATTAAAATCAAAAGGTTGCAGCATTAAAGCCCATCTACCAAGTTTACCACAAGGGTCTTTCAACCGATTCAAATACAGGAGCGAAAAATAATCTGTAACAATGGTGAAGTGTACACCTTCCAAATACTGACGCAACTTTTCCACTGCCCAAATGACTGCTAAGCACGCTCAGGACAAAATGCAAATAACATTTTCTTCGCCATCAAAATTTTGAGTGAGAACAGCTCCGAGTCCATACGCCGAAGCATCTGTTTGAACGACAAAAGATCGAAAAAAATCAAGACAACTTAGAATAGGTGCTGAAATGAAATGTTCGTTGATCGATCGGAAAACAACATCGCATTCCGAGCTGCACACAAATGGAACACGTTTCTTCATTAGTCGAGTAAATGGTTCTACAACCATCGAAAAATTAGACACAAAGCGTCTGTACCACGATGCCATACCTAAAAAGGACCTAACTTCAGTTACTGACGTACACAGTGGAATATTCATGATCGCATCTATCTTGCTCGGATTCACGCGCAATCCATCTCGATCTACAAAATAACCTAAATAGCGTCATTCCAAATGACAAAACTGACATTTAGCCTTGCTAATGGTTAACCCCGCAGCACGAAGGCGATCAAAAACTTCCCCTAGAATACGAATATGAGTTTCAAAGTTAGAACTAACAATAACAATATCGTCCAAGTATACCGAGAGCTCCATCAATCAGCCTTTGCCAGGTCGCAGTGCGTTGGTTATTCCATAAGACATCCGTATGAACTGAAATAAACCTCTCCCTGGGACTGTAAACGCTGTAAATTCCCTAGACGATCATTCATAGGAACTTGTCAATATGCGGACTTAATATTTAGCAAACTAAGAAATTTCGGGTCTCGAAGGCAATTCAAAATCGTTTCTATGAAAGGAAGGGGGTGCGAGTCATTACGAGTAACAGCATTCAACTTACGTTAGTCCACGCAAAAACAATCCTTTTTTGGGCACCAACAAGATGGGCGAACTCCAAGCACTCTTCGAAGGTTCTGCGATATCATCCTCTAACATCTTACGCAATTCCTCATTGATGATGCGTTGTTTATAAGGCGAGACTGGGTAATAACGTTGCTTGATGGGAGGCGAATCAGCTACAATCTCATGTTCAGTCACGGTGGTACTTCCCAATCCTTCACTTAACCGAACGAACTTTTCATCCAATAACGCCTTAAACTTACTACGTTGCGTTGAAGTCAAACAAAATTCGTCTTGAATAGAGGACACAATAGGTAACTCAGGATTCCAAGAAAAATGCTAAACATTACGCTTGAGATCAGGAACAATTCCCATGGCAACCCAAAAATCGGTACTTAATATAAGTTCTGCAGAAATATCAGGAACAATCAACACAGTTATAACGCTCAACTTTCCCATTAAACTGAAAGGGATTGCAATACTCCCTATACATTTACACGATTTACCATTAGCGACATGACATTTTTGGACGAAATTCCTGGCTAATTTGAGGCCTAAATTAATAAATGTTTCATAATCACCCTGTCCCGTGATGGTGGACGACGCACCCAAATCCAACAATCCTAAAATAGGAACATCAAACACGGACGCCTCCAAATAAGGTCTCTGATCAGTTTCACTATGTGCTATAATGTAATCCAAAATAACTTTATAAGGATTTTCACGAGTCGAATAGGTCGAAAAGGAAGAAACTTGAGCTATTGTTCGACCAGGTAACCTCTCCGCAACAAGTTTTTTGAAGACGATGTACTAGATGATGGTGTCGGTCTATTCGGTGCTGAAGAAAGAAAGCAACTAAAACAAGTACAAATGGTCACATCCGGCCTATGACACCTAAAACACTTCTTTCGAAGTGGCGAAAGACAATTTCTATAAGAATCGCCCGATTTCGAACAATTCCAACAATTAAACTGAGATGCACAGGATGAACCCATAGACCTGTTCCTTTCGACTGGAGAGCGTCTACAAGCTAGATCCGGTTGTAACAAAGGTTCCGCACGAGGACGAGGATCGAAACGTCTATCGCGAGTTTCAGCTTGTTCGAGTCATTCCAAAGTCAAATTCAGATTTTCAAATGAAGTTGGGGGTGCAAAAAGTAGGTGTCGAAAATACGAAGGTCGCAAGTTATCCACAATGATGGTCAACTGTTCAGCCATTGAAGGCACCACACTCAATCGATGGAACAAATTCCGCATCGCAGCTACACATAACATCGACCTTTGCCCACTACCTTGCAAACGTTCCTCTATTTCCAGAAGCAACTTCTTATCATAATCAGCAAACAAAAACATACGTCTCAAACGCGCCACTAAACTCTCCCATGAACATCTTCATAGACCCATCGATACCAGCACAAGGCATCAACCCTAAACAAATCGTTTGCGCATGCAACAGGTGTGAGGTCTAAACGTTGCGAGCCACGAGTATCTCCTGAACACGCTACAAGAAGGAATTTACCGACGAAGTCGAACGTCCATCAAAAGTCAGATTCCAACGAGAGACAGGCACATACTTGATCAAAGAACGAGAAACCGAATCTCCATCAATATCATCATCAGACGACTCGGAAGTACTAACTGCATTAGCGTTCACTGATTGTCGAATAGGCGTACTAGTCGAAGGTAACAACAACGCGGCCATCGAAGGTCGACGAGCACCCTTCTCAATAGCTCTCCCAATCTCTGATTTAACCGTGCAAGCTCTCAACTTAAGTGCATTTAACTTCACCATTTCCGCATCAGCGTCAGGCGTAACGCGATCCAAGCGTCGCAGCAAATGTAACATCAAAGCCGATATACGTCGAAATGTAGTAGATGAAGTATCCCCCAAAAAATTTACAATAGCGTATTCCAACTCTACCAGACCACGTTCAATCGCTATCCTATCCTTCGCGAAATCGACTGTATATTCCGGAACCGAAAGAGTTCTATCGGCCTTACTCTTCTATAAGTTGCGCAAAGACTGGCGCATAACATCAACCGTACCACTAGGCAACCCAAAACTAGTCAACTCATATTTAAGTTATCTTCATGCAGACGACCTACTTCATTCTTCCATACCCCTCGTAGATGCGACATATTAATCTTGCTAGTATAACACACAATGCAAGAAATATCAAACAAGACTAAATATTCAAAATACTAATCAACATGTTTCAATTATCAATATTACAATATCAACGATATCAATCTTGCATAACCCTCATAGATGCAACATCTTAATCAAAACTAAATATTCAAATATCAAAAGAGGGGTTCGTCCCAAATTCACAATCCGATTCACAAGCACCCAATTGGTTCTAATACAAGAATTCAAATCACGAAGTAACCAACGGTCCAAAACGAAAATCCAATACCACGAAAATTGATTAGGAAACCTCAAAACTGCGGACTAATGCCAACGCAAATTTACAAAAAACAGCCCCACGACTGGGCGCCAAATGATACAATATTAAAACAAATGCAAACCCCTCAGTGCTTACAAGGCTGCCAAAAGTACCATCGAATCTATGTTACCGAAAGGGGTAGCTTCGGAGTATACCCTCGCGACAGCTCAAGTCGCAGATGGGAGTGGGTTCCGAAAAACAATAAAATTACCTGTATAGCTAATCAGATTAGGGGCAATGATGCCTGGATTCTGACTTAAATAACGAATGTTAAATGTAATTAACAAGTATAAGTAATAACGTATGCAAATTCTAAGATCATACCTACTCGAACAGTGCCTTCGCAGCACACGGATCTGAACTGCATGAGTAGTCAAGTTTGCTACTCTATTAAACGCGAACAAATACCGGGGGCGAAGCTCATTAAACAGATCTGGTTAAAATGGTGCATACCAGCAGCCAAAATAGGCTCGTTATTGGCTCGTACGTGTGTCAGCGCACACACCATCCATGTTCACAATATGAACCTTAAAATTAAATGTTCAGCTGAATTATTAATAGTTTTAAATGTTGCAAAACATGAATACTTCAATAAATCAACTGTTAAAGATTGTATAACTTGAATATCACAATTAACCAAATTTTAATACTGTATAGCATGACTACTACAATGAATAAAATTTTAAATATTGCATAAAACCTAACTCACTCAGATTCTTCTCCTTAGCATAGAATTTCGGCTTAGACCGAGTAGTATTTGTATATGAACACCCAGCATTTTCTGCCTTAATGTGCCTTGCACCTTGTGAAGTCGAGCAAAAACCCGCGCGATGGCCATGCTCTTTGGTGGCGCGTGTTGTTTGAGTATCTTGAGAACGAGGATACTTATGCAGCTTTGGCCGTTTTGCTGTTTGTGCATCCATATTCACTAACGTTTCGCAAGACCTTGCAGCTTGCATCATCAGAGTGAAAGTCGCACTAAGAACCGAAGGTCGGTGTGGAGCTATTTATAGTCCTCTGTGCCAGGCGCGCGGAGTGGCGCAACGCTGGTTGGTCATCCGAGTGCAACGTAATCCGTGGGGCGTGGCCGTATGACGCACAGTGGTTGTAATGCTTTAGATCGTGTATCACAGGGGTCCACGTTTTACTAAGCTTGAAGCCATCTTCCCTGTTCATATTTTTTTTATGTTTTTCTATTTCTATGGTTTCACGTATCACTCGCGGGAAGTAATGAGGTATTCTGGCAAGTACTCTGGCATGCTCAAATTCTAAAGTGTGCCCATTTGTAAAAGTATGCTCAGCTACGGCTGATTTTGTACGGCCAGGCTTCACGGATTACGTCGCACTCGGATGACCAACCAGCGTTACGCCACTCCGCGCGCCTGGTACAGAGGACTATAAATAGCTCCACACCGACCTTCGGTTCTTAGTGCGACTTTCACTCTGATGATGCAAGCTGCAAGGTCTTGCGAAACGTTAGTGAATATGGATGCACAAACAGCAAAACGGCCAATTCTGCCTAAGTATCCTCTTTTTCAAAATACTCAAACAACACGAGCCACCAAAGAGCATGGCCATCGCGCGGGTTTTTGCTCGACTTCACAAGGTGCAAGGCACATTAAGGCAAAAAATGCTGGGTGTTTATATACAAATACTACGCTGTCTAAGCCGAAATTCTATGCTAAGGAGAATAATTCGAGTAACCGCGAAAGCCTCAAACAGTACATAACACGCCTCTACGGCGAGGAAGTTCACAACCAAACCAGAACATTAGACCAACTAAGGCAGAAGAAGGCGAAATTATTAGCGGACCTAGCCTTTCTAAAACGTTGCCGTGACAGCAAGGTCTTACCTAACTGTGTCCACATTAAACATCATCTAAGAAATCATCATAACAACAGAATTCTCAACAATGCCAGTCTGGGCTTATTAAGATCCGAAATACAAAGAGTTAGACAGGAATTGGATAACACACGATCAAGGCTGTACACCCTACACATAAAACTGGCGAACACGCTGAAGCCAACATTGTGGGAGAAAATCGACGCTATCACTACGAGACAAGCGCACAATACACTGGAACAAGCAACAGCTAAATAATCTGCCAAATATGATAAGCTAGCGCCTAAGCAGTCTTCGAAACAATTGGCTACGGACAAAGTAATCGTAAACCTTAGTAACATACAACTGGATAAACAGACCACATCCTTACTAAAGAAAGGTTTTAACTTCGCCGTAGCCCCTAAGCAAATACCTGTGGAGGAGATAATATGTGGAGTGGAAGCAGCAATCCAAAAACTTCCCAGAAAAGATGCAGAAATCATCCGACAGGATGTGTCGTGTATTTTAAGAAGAGCGAAACCGCCCCGCTCCAACATCAGTAAAACAGAGAGAGAGGCAGCTAAAGCATTAAAGAAGAACAAAGACATTGTCGTTCTCAAAGCTGACAAAGGAAATGCTACTGTGGTAATGAAGACTGAAGATTATAATGCGAAGATGGAAGTCTTACTATCTGATAAAACTTACAAAAGTCTAAACCGCAATCCCACTACCTCTCTCAAAACAAAGATAACCTCTGCCATAAAATGCTCCGATAGTATCGATCCCACTTTAAAGCACCGATTGATTCCTAGAAATGCAATAACTCCTCGCATGTATGGCCTACCTAAGATACATAAGGAGGGCGTGCCGTCGAGACCAATTGTCAGCGCGATCAATTCTCCTACACATGCTTTGGCAAGACATTTAACCAGTATACTACAGCCTCTAACTGGTAAAACAGACTCCTTTGTCAAGGATTCAGCAGATTTTGTCCAGAAACTAAAGAACATAAAGTTAAACAAAGATGATCTCTTAGTCAGTTTCGACGTAGTATCACTCTTCACGAAAGTGCGGGTTGATGAGGTGCCAGTAATGCTCAAAGATCTCTTGCCTACAGACCAAGTTGAACTTGTCGAAATTTGCCTGAAAAACACTTACTTCAGTTGGAACAATAAAGTGTACGAACAAGTCGAAGGAGCGGCCATGGGTTCACCGCTATCACCTGTTATCGCTAATATCTACATGGAAGCTTTTGAAACCAAGGCTCTCGAACAAGCGCAGCTGAAACCGACTTGCTGGTTGAGATATGTAGATGATACCTTTGTCATCTGGGCACATGGACGCCAGACATTGAATATGTTTCTAAAACACCTGAATTCTGTACATCCCATCATACAATTCACAATGGAAGTAGAGGAAAATTGCAGTATTCCGTTTCTAGACGTCCTGATGAAACGTAAATCAGATGGCAGTTTAGGACATGCAGTCTATAGAAAAAAAAAACACACACGGACAGATATCTAAATGCTGACTCACCCCATCATCCAATGCAAAAAGCAACAGTTCTCCAGACTCTGGCGACAAGAGCCGTTCGTATCTCAGACGAGGAAAATCTAGAGAGAGAAAATCTACATCTGTTTGCTCTTTACAAAGAAACGAATACACAACTATCACCATACGAAAACCACTAGACAAAACTATGACAAAAAAGGCTAAAGAAGAATCTCCACCTCTGGAAGGCTTAGCATTTCTACCTTACGTTAAAGGCTCGACTGGTAAGATAGGACGTGTCCTGCAACGATGCAACATCAAAACTGTGTTCACGAGCAAGGAAACTTTGGGTAACGGCTTCAGATCGGTAAAAAACAATATTCCAAGTATAAAAACCGCATTCCTTGTTCTTGCGGCTCGAGTTACATTGGACAGACTGGTCGTTCCGTTGATCTAAGACTCCAAGAACATAAAGGCAATTGCAAACACAAACGCATCACAAAAGCAGCCGTAGCTGAGCATACTTCTACAAATAGGCACGCTTTAGAGTTTGGGCATGCCAGAGTACTTGCCAGAATACCTCATTACTTTCCGCGAGTGATACGTGAAGCCATAGAAATAGAAAAACATCCAAATAATATCAACAGGGAAGATGGCTTTAAGCTTAGTAAAACGTGGGCCCCTGTGATACACGATCTAAAGCATTACAACCACTGTGCGTCATATGGCCACGCCCCAGGGATTACGTTGCACTCGGATGACCAATCAGCGTTACGCCACTCCGCGCGCCTGGCACAGAGGACTATAAATAGCTCCACACCGACCTTCGGTTCTTAGTGCGACTTTCACTCTGATGATGCAAGCTGCAAGGTCTTTCGAAACGTTAGTGAATGTGGATGCACAAACAGCAAAACGGCCAAATCTGCCTAAGTACCCTCGTTCTCAAGATACTCAAACAACACGAGCCACCAAAGAGCATGGCCATCGCGTGGGTTTTTGCTCGACTTCACAAAGTGCAAGGCGCATTAAGCCAGAAAATGCTGGCTGTTCATCCACAAATATTACGCGGTCTAAGCCGAAATTCTATGCTAAGGAGAATAATTCGAGTAACCGCGAAAGCCTCAAACAGTACATCACTCAAATTGTTCTCTATTCCATTAAATTTAAAATCTCACAGCCTGACTGACGAATTTGAAGCACTAATTCGATACTAAAACCATCTCAGTGGCACAGCCAAGGGTACGTAATAAACCTAGTTACAGTTAAAGTTGAATAATCTCCAATCGCACATAAGTAAGACCCAATTGAATTTCGAACGTTTGGGTTCAAGTGACGCCGTTATTGTGCAAACAACTGGTCCGTAGAGGTCAACGATACCAAGGTGCTGGCTGTTGCAGCGGGTCCTTCTGAAGCGACTACGGCCCCAAGGGTTAAAATACAAGCGCTCGGAAATTTATCCAACATCCGAATCAACAGCTACAACGCTCACATGGACAGACAATGCATTCAACAAGACGGCTCGAACCAGCAAACAGCCAATCGGCGTGTGAGAATTCTCAAACCCTCAGTCCAAACGCATGAGGTTTATAGCATGGGGGGAGGAAAATCTCCTATAAATTCGCAATTAAGAATACATTAAAGAAAGCAGGATGATTACGCACCAGTAATTTCCAATAGCGTTATTCGGACATAAGCACAACGAAATGCAATAGCATTGGCAATTAGAATCAAAACTCTAGGCAATAACTGGAGATTTACACGAGCGTTACTTTTGCACGCAAAATTTTAAGATGGGTGCCTAACAAACAATTCAATTGTTACAACAATCGATAATCAAAGCGTCCCAAGCTTGAACCAATTGAAGGTGAGGCGACATCTGATTACGTCATGATAGGCGAATTGGAAATCGTTGGATATTAGAAGGGGTTCAGCGCGCGCCACCTAATGGTCTTAAGTCAAGGTACGAAAAGATGAAACTATGCTAAATGGTAAAGAACTAGGCTACGAATTTTAGAAACTGGAATTCGAATAAAATAAGCACGTAACACCCTTCCAGATTTTATCATAAAAATGAAGATCAACGGAGTTAATATTGAATTTATCCGTTACTTTATTTCCACACTATATCTTTGGGAGTTTTTAGGTTTACAAGATGTTTTCAATATTCGTCAATTATAAGCTTTTACCATTTACAAATATATTTATTAATTTAACGATTGGCGGCTTTATGCGTGGCTCGCTTTGCAAAGTAATTAAGGTGGTCAGAATCAAGCTCTAATATGACTGTTTTGTGTATATTCTTTATAAAGTTTTTCTATAGAATAATGTTAAAGATATCTGGTTAATAATTATTGCGATAAGGGTAATCCGTATGTGCTTGAAGAATTAAGACTTGAAAGTTGTAGTTCATATAATAATGCTCAAGTTTGGGTCCCTCTGAGTTAGAAACACGGCGACCTCTATGTGAAAGTTGTAATGGGACTTTAATTTTGTTCCGACCTCTTTCGTTCTACCTAAAATTTCACTGGATTCGGCCCTGTACTAGTTTATATTCGAATTCATTTCAGCCAGCGCCAGCGTTCAGATGCTCGTAACCTGTAAAATTCCTTTAGAAGCATTTTATAGGGACGGCGTAGTTCCTCGCAGTAATTTTCGTTTAGGTTATATTTCGCTGAATTGTAAATATGAGCTTATTCTTTGATTTCTTATTGTCGATAATGCGTACTAACACTTTAGAGTTCTACGTATTGCTTTTTGTTGTTCTTGAAATTTGATATTTACGCCCGTGGACTTCCGTGCGTGGCATGGCAAGTATGTGAGACTTCCTTTGTGCTTTGTTTTAATCGGGGTTTCCCCCGAGTTCATGATGCAGTGTTTCCTTTCGTGTTGCAACAAGGAGACGAAAAATTCAGTTTGGATTAGTAAAAGTGAGATGGACTCTTCTTTAGCGCGGGGGCAATTATCAAGCTCCGCGAGTTTAAAATTAATTAGTAGCCAGCACTCACCTAAGCAAAACGTATGTGGTCTTCGTGCCCCGGTTCGCGGGCTGCACTGCCGCGAACCGGGGAGCTTTCCATTATAAACTTGTGATTTCGATCGGGGGAACCCTTTGTTAAAGAACTTATAGCTTCGTGCTGGACTTTTTGCGAATTTCTGTGGGTGCCCGGCAGCTTTAGTCAAGAATTTCGTTTCCGTGTTAACAAGTGTGATGTAATTAATTGTGCCGTTCCGGCGTCTTGGTGGGTTGAATTCTAGTTTTGGTGCGTTGCGGCCGACATGATAATTTCCGGGGCGAAGTGCTTAGTTTATTTTGACGTTTTCGCTCACCTGTCTGTGGGGAAAACATTCTGCTACATTGCAAATTTGAAGGAGACACCTCTCGATTAAGCCTCGTAAGTGATTTATTGCACACTCTGCATTTGCAAATTCTGTGTATGTCGCGTATCCGCATCGCTGCCCTTTTTGACATCTTCAGCTACCATTTCGGCCAAATTTCCGACTCCATCCTCTTCTACACTGTGGGTGCTGCTGTCACCGTTTCGGGCTTCGTCGCCGAGCAATCACCAGGCCAGCCTCGTCATGTCCAGATAACCATGATTTGGCTATTCAAGGTAATGTCAAACTTTAATTAGATTGCGCAATTAAGTGCTTCGCGGAAGTGCCGTATCTATAGTGTGTGCAGCATTTTATGTAACTTTGGCGCTGGAGAAGTTATTTCGTCTCATTATTTGTGTACCGTTGGGAAATTATCCCTGTCATTTCTTTTTGTATAACGATTTGTTTCTTATTTTGAATCTTAGTAGTTAAGTTAACTTTGGCTGGGATCCCGATAACTTTTCAGTTAGGGTGTACCGTATGTAAAATCAATTTGACATTCATTGTGTTTTGATTATTAAATACTCATTTGTTAAAGACAGCCTATTTTACTAGTAGCCTTTGAGAAACCTTTGGGGTCTTCTACCCGTAATTGGCCAAGGCCACCTGTACTAAGTGTAAAGCCAAAACATGTCTCTTTTGAGAAGCAAGCCCTGAGACTTGGGCTAGTGTCAGTTTTCTCTTGCGTTGATCTTCTAGGAGGGTGGCCAATTTTAAGGTAAGCTATCTGTTCCACGGCCACCCTGCATTTTGTACCAGCCGGCCTGGAGGGAGCTTGGTGAGCGACGTTGAGGAGCAGGCAGTTTGCAGCCAACCCAGTACTCCGTGGGTAAAGCTCTGTGGCATTTCTCGTTTTGGGCCACGAGGGCTGTTAATCTCATCAAAACGAGTGGCGTCCTTTGGCAATTCTTTTAAGCAAGCTTTAGGGTAAGTACCCCGTCGGTTTTTCATTCAAGTCTTCGAACTACCCCTTCCCGACTGAGCTAAGTGCGAGTAACCGGAGCAACAAAATCTGTTCCGACACATTAAGATCTGTGATTTTTAGGGAAAGCCGGGTAACCTTGTAGTTTGTACCCGAGTTTGGACAATAAATACGACCTATGTCGATCTGATGAATTAATACCGTAACAAAGTTCAAATCGCCAACAACTAATAAGGGTTTTTGTTGGATATGGCTCAAAAATATTTTTCTAGAAGTTTTTTTCTTAGATTGTCGATATGTTGATTGTAGTAAATTATTACTCATTTGATATGGTTTCGTTGACTTGGTTCTTGAGTTCAGTTGGGAGATAATATTCGTTTTTTGGTAATAGGCCTTCACAGTTTATTATGGTATAAGGTCTGAGCGTGCAGTGTCTGAAGAAGTTATGTTATTATTTGCTGTTACCCTTGGTGCTGTTTACTGATTTGTTTTATTATCTACTGTCATTACGATAGTAAAATCGTTATATGCAAGCATAAGCAGTCTTAGTTGTAGATTTGAACTGAAAGGCATGCTGTTTATGAAGCGGGTGCCGATTTAAATAATCGATTTATTATAAAGAATGATTGCCCACTCTAGACAATAGGGTTTATGAGCGACTCTCCGTCTATATTCTTATAAACAGATCATACTTATACATATATTCTTATTTTTAATTAAGTGTCAGTTTTCAATTTTAAAATCCATTCTTTTGCAGGGCACAGTGCAAGCCTATAAGTTTATGAGTAACGAATATCGGTTCTTTCCCCTGACTATAAGCTACAACATGTGCGAAGAATACAACAAGAATAATTTTCGAGTAAAAGACCTATTGAAAAATATATCAAATCTTCATGGCTGTCCTATGCAAAGGGTGAATATAAAATAGTACTTTAAATAGTTTGTTTTGAGGACCAAATTTTGTATTTAAAAGGAAGATGACATCTATAAAAACTGCCAAGAGTAACAATTAATCAATTTCTAACATTTGCTCAGTCTGAGCTGCTTTCTAATTATTATTGTACTATGAAACGCAATTCGTAAACATTTTATCTCATTTCTATAACCAAAAATTAATAAATGATTTACCAGAATTCGTGATCTTATTCTTGCTATGAAATAAATTCAAACAGGACATATTTTCACTAACTTTCCATAAAATATAAAACATCTTTAAAACAATTTATACTTGAAAAAAATTGTTGTGTAAGCGTTAGTGATGTTTTGTTTTTTGATATGATTAAGTAGAATTGATTTTTGTACTCGTTGCAATATACGATACTCCATAACATCGATACTTCTTTTATAGGGGTATTACTACGTTCGTACTAACGGCGTTCAAGCTGATACTTCAACTTTCCCACCATTTATTCCTCGCGGCTCATATAAAGCACACGGCAAGATCACACACAAGAATAATATTAATTTGGCTGAAGGAAGTGTTTACGTTTCTGTCAAAGATAAACCAATGAAATGGAACTGATGTAGCAAATACAGTATCAAGCAGCGTAAAAGCTACTTCAATAGATTGTCCTGTTCCCATTTGGGAACATACATAAATACATTTGGTTGATTTCGATTTTTTTAATATTATGCCATACAAAATTATATTCACAGGTTATACCTAAATAGTTTGTGCAAACTTTAAGGGTGAGGTCAACGCATCAAAACTATAAAAAAAGCTGATATAAGGAGTTCTAGAAGACAATTAAAAACTTAATATAATAATTACTTAAAACATAGCAAACCTGTAACAGCGATTCCTAAGAAAACATTTAACTTTAGATAATACATACAAAAATTAATTTTTAAAGTATTAAACTTGCAATAAGGATGATTCTAAAAAATGTGCTAAAAGAAAAGTTATTGTTTTCCATAAACTACACTACAATCGATGGATAATAGTTATTTACTATACAAGTGGGATAAGAGCATCATTAATATACGTGTGTGACAGTTACAAACGAGTGCGTAGCACGAGTTATGTAAACACGCAAGTATATTAATGATGCATTATCTAACATGTACTGTACAACATTTTATCTACGACTGCCTAAAATTGAGAAAAGTGCATTAAGAGAAATGTCAAATCTGTCATTTTCAAAAATATTTTAGTAGGCAAATGTCATTGTGTCATTCATTTTACACTATTTCAGTTAGGTAATGAAGCCATTACACCACTCGGTTAGGTAATGAAGCCATTACATAACTGAGTGGTGTAATGAGGTTCATTACCTAACCTAAATAGTGACAAATGAGTGACGTAGTGAGCTACTTAACCCACTGGAGTAGATAAAGTTATAAACATAGCTCAAGGTATTTGTTTCTATTAGTAAATCTGTAGATAACTTTTGAAATAATTATCGATGTATTTCCAGCAGATATAGAAAAAACAACCAATAAATATTCTAAATAATCATTCTCAAGCGCCAAAGTGTCATTTCGTGTACTGGATACAAAATAACTACTTAATCCGGATAATAACTGAACATCCTTTAACAACTCTATATCAATTCCTACTTGCGCTAATAATTTATAAGCAATAACTTTAAATACATTCAGTACATCTAGCTAATAAAGTCTGAGAAGCGTTCTAAACCTTTAAACGTTGATAAAAATGTAAACAGTCATTAACAATATGACAAAGAATAACACATTTTCTAGAAAATATGTCCTTGAAGTTTATTATCTTTTCAACAGAACCTTAAATTCCATATTAAACACTTTGGGAAATATCCTTGTTTTATCGTTTTTCTTAGAAATATAATACTGCTGCGCTTTGAATACTAATAGCATAAACTTTATTCTGTACATCAAATTAGATACATAGCAACATTTTATATTGTATATGCTGTACCACTGAAGATGTTAATAAGTTAGTTGATATCAATAATAAAATATAACATACAGTGTTTTGAAATTCGCGCACACGCAAAAACTGCAAACAGTAAAAGAGTAAGAGAAAGTATATTTACGATTTCGTGATTAGACCAACACTTTTAGTGTTATCGTGGTTTTGAAAATCTAAAAATAGTAGATCTCAATCTTAAATGCATAATGCCTTGTTAGCGAATTTTGAGACCCCTGTATCCTACAATTTCTTTTAATTTAGAGTATGCACCCAGAAAATAATCAGTGTTGGGTAGTAACTAAGTAAAAGTAACTCGTTACTGGTAACTAGTTACTTTTCAGTAACTTAATAGTACCTTAATTACTTTTGTGTTTTCAGTAATTGTAACTATAACACATTACAATTATTTAGTAACTTAAGTAACTAAATATGAAAAGTTACATTTTCATGCTACAAATGTAAAATATTTTAAAATGTTCGGTTTTTAATGCGTAGTATTTAAGAAATTATACATGAAGCTGAAGAATTTGTGAAAATTTCGAATGCTTTAGTATGCAAATGCTAATACCGACCGCAGGATTGTATTTGGGTGGTGACAGCTTTTTCCAGTAATGTTTAATCTTGTAACTACTAGAAGCTCTCTGAGCAGGTATGCGGATTACTGGGAAGTACATTCCTAACGCCTGTGCTCAGGTTGGGGGTGTCTAATTAAGACGAAACTACATTCACCGTCTCTATATTTCAATAATAACGAAACAATATTTTAACAAAAAAATTGAAATAAGTAACCGAATACGCGATGTAGCTGCTATAAGATACTGCAGTTTAAATTAAAACTACATGAATTAATAACAGATTCATTCATTTTCAAGTTAGGTCTATAATGTATAATGGTTATTTATATTTTACAGTACAGTACAGCACTTCCACACTTTGACCAAAATGATTTAAAAGAAATTTTTGTCAACTACACGAAAAAATTGCCTGTTCAACACATTGGAAAAGTGATTCTTCATACTCACGTAAAACTTTTACAATCCCTAGAAAACTCTCACTTTTCTTAACTTGGAGAACAATCTACTATTAATTCACTAGCGATTTAAGAAGAAAACTAACTCGCTAGCATATAAACATTATAAACAGTTACTTATGGCTGCTATTATAGAGATAATAATAATAACGCCAGTTTAAAATGACAAAATTGAAGACAAAACTATTAATCGCCTTATTTAAAAATAACCGTAACGTAATTGTTTATAAATATGTGTTTCTGTTGATATTAAGTTGATAGTAATTGCATGTAGATTAGTAACCTCTCATAAAAAAAGGTAACTTAAAAAATAACGAGTTACTTTATGGTAACTTAGTAACTTATTCAAATTACTTTTATAGGTAATTCTGTAACTTAGTAACTTACTCAGTTACTTTTTTGCCGAGTAACTGATTAACTTACTTAGTTACTTTTTTAGAGTAACTTACCCAACACTGAAAATAATATATTTAGTCTTTGAAAATGTATACTTATCTAGCAAATTATTTTACATGTTAGAAAATACTCCCGTCTTGATTAAATAAATAATTATACTTCTGCAAAACAGTTTTATTATTTATTGTTTCGTAACAAATAACAAGTTGAAATATACGAATTAAAAATGAATCATCCACACCGCGAAGCACTTCAAGAGCACACAAATGAAAATCGTCCATACTGTGAAACGTTCTGCATTTCAACAAGCGAACATAAAATCGTCCACACCGTGCAGCGCTCTCTATTCCAAAAGCAAACAAATTCAAAAGACAACCTCTCATTCGAAATATTTGATCATCCATCTCTATAAACCCTTTACAAAAATTATAGCGAACCGACTAATAGAAAAGTTCGATTCCCCATCAATCACTTGCACATCGTAAGAACTATGGTAGAAAAAGCAAATAAATACAACATCCTTATTCACTTTATAAATTTCCAAAAGGCATTTGTAAGTTGCGAGAATAGACTCCATATATTAAGATCATTGAAAGTATCTAAGTATCCAGGAAGATAAGACTTAAGATAAACTAAAAAAAAAACAAAAATCATGAGCAAAGGTAATATCCAGATTAGTATAGATGGAAATAACATACAGAACGTAAAGTAGTATACATACATCGGACACAATATAACTACCGGTAAAGAAAATCAAGTTCTAGAAATATCTCGAAGAATTGGATTATCGTGGGCTTCTTTTGGAAAATTCAGACATATACTGCAGAGCAGTAAATTTGACACGAAATGTATTTAATACGAGAATAGCTCCCATAATTTCTGCAGACTGGTAGATCAAGTGCAACATGGAAATCAAACTTGCCACGAAACAAATGTTTGTTGTTTCCTAGTTTGACAGTTCAAATTTAGTTTTGATAATTGCAAAAGTTATTATACAAGTTAATTTTGATATAAGTGTTGTATAGCAAAAATAAAATTAACGAGAGAAAAGTTTAGAGCCATAATTTACTATGCCTTTAAATTCCCCTATCTCCGAAAGAACGTTTTGGATGACTTTGTGCTGCATTTGGTGACCAAGCGCCTTCGCAGAGGACTATTTATAAACTAACGTTTACTGAATTAAATTTGAACGAGTTTCTTTCAGCCCAATTTCAGCAGTTACCGTGTGACGTTATCTCCAGCACAAATGTGTATTTTTCAATTTAGTATTTGCAAATTTGTCAATGGCAAATTTCCGCCACTATCACCAATTACATCGTCCTAACCCTCGAACAGGAGATAAGAAAATGTCCACCAGCGGTGCGGAATGTCTCGTACAAGCAAGCACGCTACCGCCCCCACTTAAACGTACCTGAAGCGAAGCACCGATAACAAGGTGCTCGAAGGGTATGAAAGAAGAATCCGCAGTCACTTTAACTCACTTGAGTCCCAGGAATTCCCTTCTCCTAATACTCTTCTCCACTAGCACCGGTGGATTTGGTTCACATGTTAGGCCTTTTTAAATTAAATTCTGGGCGACCTCCCAATGAGACAAAAATTAGGTACAGTTAGGTGCAAATGACGGCCGCCAGCTCAGCGTTTTGGAGGCGTGCAGTTCTTAAGAACGAAATTGAAACGGTGGAACAATAATTAACTGAATTCCCAGAGCGCCAACAATTTTTGAAGTAACGGCGAATGCACCCCGTTGATCTAACGAGAAATTGTAAACTCAATACCCAGGCTATATCACACTTTCTGAAAGATAGTTTCAAATAACTGCAATCAACCGCAACTAACTCACCCTGTATACTGGCAATAAAGATCATATAATTTCGTGTAAATATCACAGTACAAGATTACAATCGTTAACGCACAAATAGCATAAATCGCAGTTGCAGGATCGCTCTAATATAATTAATACATGACTAATATACTCACAGTTTTCTGACACAAACGGCAATTTACAACACGTTAAAATAAAGCAGCTTCGCAAGCTACTTAGCCGCAAAAGGTCCTGGGGTTCAGTTTTGGAGAAAACTGAAGGCGGTTTTCGAGCTTTTGGCCGAGAAGTTCCTGCGGCCCGGCCGTAGGTGATATTTTCTCAGCTCAAAACGGCGCTGCGGCAGCGGGGTTAAAGTGACAAACCCTGAGGTCAAATAAACCCCCCAATACGGGTCCTTCTAGTGCCCTAATTAGGCGCTAGCAACCAGGAGAGCGGCTCCGTGAAGGCTTAACACCGTCGACTCGCACGACCTGCAGCAAGTCGCCGTGGAACGGGAACAAATAAGCGGAGCGCCGAATTCAGTGCGGCGACCGAGCCCAAAAATTTCGCTGGCGCGGCTAATTAAAAACCGGCATTAATTCTGCCTGGTACTGCTTGCTGTGAAAAGAGAAAAAGGTCCGAATAGAATACACAGAGACAGGGGCCCTAACGCGTCTTGTTGCTAACCCCAGATGTTGGTTTTGAGCACATAAAACAGCTTGTAGTTGCAATCCCTAACAAAATCCGCCAAAACGTAGGAAAAAGCTTCCTTTAATGAGCTCGGGGTCTTAAAGCCACGAAAACGTAAGGGCTTGCATATTACCACCACATAAAACCAACCAAAAACCCTATTAAAACATCCCCGCAGCTCGTGAATTGCTACGCCACTAGACTGCTCGTTTCAAGCTGCCAACGAACAAGAACGAGTCGAAGCCCGGCAATCGGCTTTCCCCAGATAAAAGCACATCGAAGTTATCTCGGCCAAATGTCCCAGACACGCGATATGCGGGAAAATACCATTCGAATTCAAAATTAAGACAGGCGGCGTATTCTAAACGTAACACACATCTTGCTAGAAACCTCGTTTAATTCCCGAACCAGATTATCCTCCAGGCCAATATTGCCATAACTTCGTTATGAATATATATATTTCAGGTGTTATACAGCTATCATGGCCGTCTCCTGCTTCCCATACTCCACTTCTTCCGGTCTTCCCAATCATTTTCTTGAAGTCCGCGTACTTCCATGGCTTCATTAATTTCATGCTTCCAGCATCTAGGTGGCCTTCCTTGTTTTTTCCTTTCTGGTGGTACCCATGTCCACAACCTTTTCGGCCATCTATCCTCCGCCATCCTTCGCATGTGGCCATACCAAAGTAATTTCTTAGTTTGTATGGTATCTATAATACTTCCTTGGACGTTCATTCTTCTCCTTATTTCGTCATTACGTACATGCTGGAGTCTGGATACGCTGCAACTTCGACGCCAGAAATCCATTTCCAGGGCATTAAGTCGTTGGTTGTTCTTTTTGTTCATTTCCCAGACTTCGGACCCATATGTTGCAATGCTTGCAACGATTGTCTTGTATATAGTGGTTTTTGTTTCTTTTTTGATATTTTTATGCCAAAGCACTCGGTTCAACTGTTTGATTGCCCTTTTCCCCTGTCCTACTTTACTTATTATATCTTCGTTGCTTGTTGCGCTGCTTGTAAAAGTAACCCCCAGATATTTAAATTTCGAGCAGGTCCTTACACTTGATTTGCCTAGCATGAGGTCATTTCCAATTTCTCCTACCTCTGTTTTATTCAGGTTTATTGTTAGACCCCATTTGCTGTATTCATCGTGCAATTTACGTAGCATGCAAAAACCATCGTCTTCATCGAATGCTATTAGCACTTGATCATCCGTGAAGGGTAGAGTGGATAAAATATTATCGCCGATAGGTACACCCATACTACCGCATTTCCTTTTCCACTCTTTCAGAGCTTCGTTTGCGTAAATTTTATACAGCGTCGGAGCAATACAGCATCCTTCCTTTAGCCCCTTATTGATAATAAATTATTGTGAAACCTTTTTTCCTATTTTTATCACTCCTGTTGCCCCTATATATATAGATCTCTCACTGCATTGATATCTGTTTTAGTTATATTAGCTTTACTCATACTGGTCCACAACTTACTTAGTGGAATACTATCATATGCATTAAGAAGATCGACACATGCGTTTTTCTTTTCTATCAGTTGTCTTAGCACGAAGACATTATCTATACAAGACCTTCCTGCCCTAAATTCTCATTGTTCTTCGGGTTCTACAATTTCATCTTCTATTCTAGCTTTTATAATCGTTCTATGGAACTAATGACACTAATACCCCTGTAGTTGCTGCAATTAGTTCGACATCCCTTTTTGTAAATAGTCGATATATCAGCTTTCTTCCATTCTTGGGACACCACCTCTCCATTCATACATTTATTAAAGAGAGTAGTCAATATATCAAACAATTCCTGAGGTGCAGCTTTTAGTAGTTCAACAGGTATATCACCGGGTCCTGGAGCCTTCCCATTTTTCATGGACCTAAGTGCATTGCGTACCTCCTCTGCAGTAATGCTGGCTATTCGACCTGCTATGTCTTGATTTTTATACTCGTCGGTTTTATATTCTTCTCGATCTTCCTGAAGTAATTTTTCGTAATATGTCTTCCATGTATCTATTTAAATCAAACTAACTTTGCCATTATCCTTATAATCCGTTCTTATTGATTTCAGTAATTTCCAGGCCTGATTCGCCCATGTATTACCTCTGCACTCGTTTATCTGGGCACACTTTTGGTCCCATGTGTGATTCTTAACTTTAATTACTGCTTTTTTACTTCTCTACTTTTAGCCAATCATTTCATGTATAGCTGCTTCTTTTCTCGGATTATCTCCTCAATCTGTTTATTCCACCAAATCGGTCGCTTACCTCTAATGGTTTGTTCTTCTCCTAGAGCCTCTAGTGCAGCTTGATGTAAACATAGCTTTATATTATCATATAACCACTCAATGGACTCATTTCGATCTATGCGGCTTAATTTATTTTCCAGCCTTAAGTGATAAAGACATTTAGTTGATTGATCATCAAGTCCCTGCATGTTGAAATGCACGTTATTGATGCATTCGTTAGGAATTTAACCTAAAATACTACTTACCTACGTACTAGGAGAAATCTCCAGGTAGCCGACATAATCTGGGGTCCGCCATGTAGAGAAGTAGGCCCGCCGGTAGTGAATCCGGACCGACCGCGGAAACTCAGGCGATTTTAACTGTCAAAGGCGGACCTGGCAAAAGGTAAAACTTCCAATTTCTATCACTCCGAGAGGCCCAAACTTATTTACAAAGGAAGCAACACGTCCAACCCGGCTTAGCGCACTCACCGTGAACATCACAGACACCGTAAAACTCTTCTTTCCATTGAATTAGTCCTCCCGTAAACTATAAATAACAAACTACATCTTGGCCGGCGCAAATACAGTCTGTTTCAGATCTATAGTTTCCAGTTCAGGTACAGTCGGGAAATCAAAACAGTTTACACCTTAGTTTTTCAGTGTAAGTTCATACAAAATCAGTAGAGTTTGCAATAAATTTAGTTTGATACGTTAGTTTAAAAAATTTTTAAAAAGTATTTCAGTTCACTTAAAGTACCTCGAAATTATTTCAACTATGAGCAAAAACGAAGAATGATTGCAAGATGTTAACTGTATTGATTCCCCAACTGTACATCAGAGATACATCATCCGAACCTACGAGCGCCCACCACTACTTCATCCGAGCTTTCTTTAAGAGTGTCCAAGAGCAACAAACGGGCCAAACCAAACTACATTTGGGTTGCCGAGCGTCCGAAAACAACAGAACGCAGAGCTAATACTCCGAAAGAATTTTGTTTTACAATATTTTATGTAATTACATAATATTATTTTTTTTTAATCAAAAATTATTTTGTATTTAGTTAAAAAACTATTATACGATTTATTTCTACAGTGTGTCATTCCTGTATATTATACATTTGAGTAGAACAGACTCTGGCATCTGAGATTTACCTGAGGCAATGAAATTAAATAAAGCAAATTTTGGTCAAATTTAAATAAGCACTCTTCGCAGGGACTAAATTTTAAAATTGCTGAACAATTTATGTTCATTACAACCGAAACAAACATAGACGCTGTGCGAAGAGTGATTCATAACAATCGAGTCACATATAAAATTATCAGGAGCACCTTGGGCATTAGCATGACTGGAATAAACAAGATTTTAATCATTTGGGGTAAGAAAATCCTGTTGTCGGTGGATACCACACAGTTTAAAGTACGCACAAAAACAACACAATAATGTAAAAAAACTCTTAAGAAATATGATGAAGGTAGGTCTAAAGCAGTTTACCACATCATAACTGGTGACGAAAACTGGATATATGCATTTGAATACGAATCTAAGCGGCAGTATGCAAAATGGGTGTTTTCAACAGATTCTAATCCAGTTAAAATAAAGCGAAGTGTTGGTAAGAAAATGATTGCTTGCTTCTTTTCAAAATCAGGACCTATCACAACTGTCGTGCTTGATAATAAACGTACAGTTACCCCCTGAATGGCAATGCACAACAGTATGTCTGCCAGAGGTTATTAAAAAAGCTCGTTTACGAAACCGAAGAAGTGAAATCATTCCGCACCATGACAATACTTCGAGCCATACTGCACATCAGAACCATAAAAATAATTTTTGACTACAACACCTTGTTTCATTAGATTGCAGAAATTTACGGTACTGCCCTTGTACCTGCATTATACCACTACTACATATGGACTTGAAACCATGGCTCTAACAAAGAAAATTGCAAATCGGCTACGTATAATGCAGGGTTATGGAGCTCAGGATTTCTCTAACAGAAAAAAGTAGAAATGACGAAATAAGACAGAGTAAAGGAACAACAGATATTATACAACTAGTTGGAAAATTCAAGTGGAGTTAGGTTGGGTATATTGCACGTGACCCCGGATAAAATGAGTCCATGACATGCGAAAAATAGGTGGAAAACGTTCACGCCAACATGCCCAAGATAGAGATAGGTGGAGTAGTTTAGAAAAGGCCTACGTTCAGGAATGGACGGTAGATGACTAATAAAAAGGTAGAAAATCATCCATCGACCTGTAATTTTTTACGCAAAGGAAAACATTAAAACACAAACTAATAGCGTGATGGCCCCATTTAAAAAATTAAGAGCTTTAAAAGCGTCCCTATGCTTAATTTCAGAAAGTGGGAGCTTGCACAACGTCAGCGTGATGTTCACTATCAAATACTAAGAGTACGCAGAATACTCGCGATGACTCCATTGTAAAAGTTACGCAGCGTTAGCTTGATGGCACAATTTCAAACACTAGAGAGCTTACACGGAATCATTGTCATGCCTCCATTTCAAAAACTAATAATTTGCAACGCGTAGCGTAATGGCTCCATTTCAAATGCTAAGAGCTTACACAGAATTATTGTGAAACCTCCATTTTACAACTAATTTTTAATCGTTTAGTTTGTTACTTCTCTCGTCTGAAAGACGAAGGAAGTATTGTAATCACAAAAAATCACCTTCCGAGATTTCTTCAGATTTTCACGTTTCAGGGTCCCTAAAAAACGAAAAACATGTCTTCTTAATTCCGTCTGTGTGTCTGTCTGCCTGTCTGTCGGTCTGTCTGTCTGTCTGTCTGCCTGTCCGTCTGTCTGTCTGTCTGTCTGCCTGTCTGTCTATCTGTCTGTCTACCTGTTGGCGGTATAACTCAAAAACTATTTGTCGGAGGAAGATGATATTTTGCATACACATGATATATATTGCAATGGTTTTTAGCCCTCAAAGCAGCTCTGGTAACAGTGCGAACAAATTAAATCAAAATAGAAAAGCACAGAGTTGATAGAATTCACGCATCTGTATAATTTTCACATAAGTTGTCAATATGAAATTACATGGACAAATTGAGCCATTATTATTGGAAATAAATTAAATAAGCTAGAAGGAAATGAAGCTTGATTGTCACAAGGGTGTGCAGTTCTTAAAGTAATTTAGTTAACGTTATGGCATTATTTAAAATATGCAGAGAAAAAGCAAGTTCTTACAGAGAGCAATAATTAACTGTGTGTCGCAAATGAATTTGAACTAGAGTAAATAAAATAATAATTTCTTTGAACAAATTAAACAAAGGTTAGAGAGGCAGAAGGCTTATGAAAGAATGGGGTAAAAGAACCCAAAGGCAGATTTAGAAGGCGAATCATGAATTAAAAATCTGGTGTGATACACTCACACAACTTCCTTTTACAGTGATCTTATAATTAGTCAAAAATTTCATTTTTAATTTTTAACCATTTGTTAAAAATTTTCAAAAATTACAAATTCTACAAAAACGGTACAAAATCGAGTGTTAGTTGAAGAGACAAATTTTCTCTAGAATTTTAAGGTGAATTCAAAAATGTAATAATATACCGGGTGTTTTATTTAAAATAAAAGTTAATACAAAAAATAGAAAAAAAAACAAAAGAAACCCACTTTAGAAGTATTCAACTGGAAAATCACCTATCTCACATCAATACCCATTAAAAATGTAAGAAAAATGTAAAATTTAAAAAAAATCGTTTGAGCCGTTTTTGAAAAAATCGAAAAAAACTGAAAAATCACAAGAGTAAACACCTACTTCCGGTTATGCGATTTTCTTCAAAAGCTTGCTGTCTCATCTACATAGTACACAAAACTTATATATGAAGTTTCAATGTCATACCTCTTTTCGTTTTTGAGATATTCTGTTCACAGACACACAGACAGACAGACACACAGACAGACAGACAGACCAATAAAAAAAAATATGTTTTTTGGGATCAGGGGACTCTAAAACGTGAAGATCTATTGAAAACTCAATTTCGAATTTTTGGGGTGAATCCAATACTTCCTTTATAGTAGTAAAAGGAAGTAAAAATGGATCAACAAGAATTCGAAAATAGCTGGATTTAAAATGTGTATTAGTTTGGGAGTACCTAAGTGAAAGCGAAACTTACATTGAACTCTAAAGTAGCTAAAGAGGAAATAAACGAAAGGAGGCAGTGATCAGTGAAATGAGTGAACAAAAGGGCCTGTTAATTAGCGAAACGCGAGTGAAAATCAAAGGACAATAACCATAAACTTACAAAGACAATTTTATAGAATTAAGTTTAATTGTAAAAATGTATTAAATTTAAGATTTAATTTGTAAAGATGCTGATTTGAAACAGTTCGAGTTTCCTGTTTAATTTTGGTAGATTGTTTTTTGTTTATAACGAACAAGAGGATATTAACAAATGAATAAAGAATTGCTGGTCGACAGCTTAAATTGTGGCTGGTGTTTAATTTTAATTTTCATACCCTTTACATTAATTTACAGCCACAAAATTGCACCAAAGTGTTTATAACGTGTCAGTGTTCGTGCACAAATAAAGGCAATAAAATCCTTCACCTAAAGTTAAATTCATCTTCGGCCATCGTTCCGTTCCTGACGACCGAGCTTTGACAAGTCATTTCGGGCCATTCGAGGACACCCAGGGGCAATATTGGAGTTCCTGCACTAGCAGCCGAGGCCTACGAGGACCATACCAGCATCGCACATCTGGCAACCGACCGCAAGAGAAGGTGTGAGCAATTTTCACCTGCGGAACCTCAACGGAGACCATCTGGGAAAAATTCAAAAGGTCAGTGGTGAAGCCTATTCTATTATTGTAAGCGTACAACTTACTGAGGGACCCAAAAGTGCGCTGCGGAGCCGATATAAGCAGAATCCAGGACTTCGGAACGTTTTAAAGCTGCTATAACCGCCATCAGAAAGTTGGGTTAGAAAATTTGAGATTCTTCCTAATTTACCGAAACAAAAGCCTAATTTTCGATCTGCAAAACAATTCAGGCGACTTGCACTTAGTTAAATGTCTCTGTAGAACGTAAATTTAGACTGAGTTCGTTACAAGGTTATGGTAGAGCATTTGAACTACGCATTTCAGTGGCGTACAATTTTATTAACAAGAAGGAACCTCAGACCCGTAAATATATTTGAGTTTTTCATGCTTAATTCCGGTGCTAGCCAAATTACTAATTACGGATTGGTGAATTTGAAATAAAAGGGCAAAAGACGATTAACACTTGAATAGAACGAACCACGTAAATATTATTAGTCAGTCAAATATTGATTTTAAATAAGAACCAACGTAAACAAAAAGGTTTGTAGTGATCTTTTGCATTTGAATTATTTGTTTACATATTATTAAACATTAAAGACAAAGATCATTGCAAAGTAAATGGCGCCCAACGCTGCGGCAAAATTAAATTAAAATAAATTAACAAACAAATAGTAGGTAGGTACAGGTAAAATTTATTCGGATTACCAAAATAGGTAGATTAATAGGTGATTGGTGTTAGGGAGATTTTTTTTGAAAAGCACTTTGTTTGTATTTGAAAATTTTGCACAATGACTCGAAGACAACAAAAGAAAAGTGAAGGAGAAGAGCAACAAGCTGAAGAGGTCATGGAGACTCAAGAGCCACCAACACAAGGCGATCATCCTGCAGTACAACAGCCCCAAACTGAGAAACAAACACTTGAATTAAGCAGTATTATGGAGGCAATAGTACAAATGAGAATAGAAACAGAAGAAAGGGAAAGAAGATTGCAAGAAACTATCACCAACAGTGTACAAGAGCTAAAACGGAACGCGGAAACAATCAGAAGTGAGGCATAAGAGAGAGAAAAAAGGGCATGCGAGCACACCAATTTTATGGTAGATGGCTTAAAAGATACAATAATTCGGATGCAGGAGGTACAAGCGAGGATTGACGGCCTAGAAAAGAACTTGGAGGGTTTTAAAGAAACAGCAAAAGTCGAAATACAAAGAGAAGTCAGCAAGTAGGTATAAAAATAGATGGAAAGCAAAAGTGCATCCAAATTAATGAAATGATCAAGCCTTGGTCCAGTAAACGTTATGAGCTAAGAAATGATGGCCCAGCTGAGATAACAGCGGGAGCTGAAGTAAATTGTTGCCCAGCAAAATGTGCGAGAGACGATGATAGAATTTGTTGCCGAGCCAATAGAGCCGGAGACGAAGTTATTATTAATAATTATGCTATATTAGAAAGTATGTTGGATGATAAACAGATCGGGAACGATTATCTACAGTATAAGGGCAGAATAATTGAGATCAATGAACAAAATAAAGATATTATAAATCAAGAAACCGGACAAGCAACGAAATATTGCCATAAGCTTGTTGTAGACGAATCAAAAAGTTTTAAATCAAAGTCATATCCGATACCATTTGCACAGCGCGAAAAGGTCAAACATGAGGTACAACAAATGTTAGAGGATGGAGTAATTGAACGATCGAAAACAAACTTCGTTAATCCAATGGTGGTGGTGAAAAAGGGCGATGGTAGTCTTATGTTATGTTTAGATGCACGTAGAATTAATCAAATTACTAAACCCCAATTGATGCCTTATTAAGTCAAATTTGTGACAAGAAAGTTTTATCAAAATTAGATTTGAAAACTTCATTTTGGTTGATTCCATTACACGAGGACTCGCGAAAGTATACGGGTTTCTGCATAGAGGAGGAAATTTTTCAATTCAAGGTGGTCCCGTTTGCTTTGACGACATCGTGTGCAGCGTTAGTAAGAGCTATGCAACAAATATTAAATAGATTTGATAACCTTTGCGTGCATTACGTAGACGACATTTTGGTATTTCCAGAAGATGTGGAGCAACATCTGAAACATTTAGAATTAATAATAAGCACTTTGAACGAAAACGGTTTGAAGCTAAATTTGGCTAAGTGCCAATTCATGAAAACTAATGTAGCATACTTAGGCTATGAAATTAGCAATAATAGGGTCACAATCAGCGATGCAAGAATTGAAGAAATAAAGAATTTACCCCGTCCTAAAAACCTAAAAATATTAAGAGGTTTACTTGGCCTGCTAAACTATTATAAAAGGTTCATAGCAAATTATTCCGATTTAACGTTGCCTCTGGTTGAATTGCTGAGGAAAAATACGAAATGGGTTTGGAATGAAGATAGGGAAAAGGCGTTCAACAACTTAAAACAAAAATTTCATGAAGGCTTCTTACTTAAATACCCTAATTTTAAAGAAGATTTTATACTAAGAACGGACGCATCAGATATGGCAGTAGCAGCAGAACTTATACAAGTACAAGAAGGAGTCGAAGTTCCAATTTGTTTTATTTCACGCATATTGAAGGGGTACGAGTCAAGATACACAATCGCTGAGAAGGAGATGTTGGCTATTATATTTGCAATCAACAAGTTAAAATTCTATTTGACCGGAAACAAGTTTTATATTGAAACTGACAATGCAGCAATATCGTTTATAAAAAATAAAACGTTCCATAATGATAGATTGTACAGGTGGCAATTGTACTTGCAACAGTACGATTTTGAGATCAGGCATAGGCCAGGAAACACAAATATCGTAGCTGATTTTTTGAGTAGGAAGGACGCAGCGAAGAGTAGGATTTAAAAACAACTTCATAGGGATAGAGAAAATGTCTCAACATGGGAGGTTTTCAAAAGAAGAGTTATTAGCGAAACAAGAGAATATGGAATGGCAACAAATACGAAATTTAGTACAAGAGAGTCCGGACCGAGAATCCAAATTTTCAAGATTGTAGAAGGATTATTGGTAAAATTATTGAGTGGTAAAGAGTTAATAGTTTTGTGTAGAGACGACGTAATCAACGTAGTCAAAGAAATTCATCAAACTTTTGGACATTGTAGAGGAAGAAAGGCATGGCTCATATTTCGCGAATGTTTTTATACAAATAACAATCTAAAATTTATCAAACATTATACGAATTGCTGTAAAGTATGTCAACTAGCTAAAGAAAAGAACCGTACTAATCAAAACATGATAAAAAGTATAAGAGTCAACAAACCTTTTGAATTAGTCGCAATAGATTATTTGGGAAATTTAGTACCGGGTCAATTTGGATACAGACATGTTTTAATAATAGTGGATGTCTTTTCAAAATACATAAAGCTCTATCCAGCGAAGTACAGTAACACCGAACATGTTATCAAATCGGTTGAAAGGTACCAACAAGAAGTGGGAACTCCGAGGTAAGTGCTTGCTGACAACGCAAGCTATTTCAAAAACGCAAGGTTAATTAATAATTTAGAACAAAATGGCATTAAAACCTATTTTTGTAGTATACCACACCCACAGTCAAATGTCGCAGAAAGATACATCAAAGAAGTGATAAAATATATTAAAATACTGACCCATGAGCATCATAATAGGTTCAGTACTTGCCACGAGTAGAAGACTTCATTAACAACGTGCCGAATATTACAACAGAAATAAGCCCAGTTACATTGTGTAAAAGTATCATACCTACGAGACCATGGAGGCAAGAAGAGGATGCAACGGGGATAACGAATTATTGGAGAAAGTGAGAGAAAGGGTTAAGAAAGCACAAGATAGATACGAACAACGGCAAATAGTAAGATTAAAAAGCGAATGAAATTTAAAATTGGGGACCGAGTGATTATCAAGAAGCTCAAGGTGGCTGACCGCAGAGAGAAAATCTGTGCGAAGTTTTTGAATGCATATGAAGGACCGTATAGAGTACATAGAATATTTAGTAATGAAAATACGTATGAGTTAATTAATGAAGTAGACAACAGGATAAGGGGACGTTTCCACATATCAGCAATTCACCCATATTTAGAGAGTGCATTTTAAAGTAGGTTCGCAAAATGTAAGCAAATAGGATAGGTAGATTAGAATAGGTATAAAAGTAGAACAAATGTTGCACCACATTTTAAAATTACCCTAATAAGTAGCTACTAGTTTGAGTAGGGGATAGGATAGACTATTTAGTAAGGCAAAGTAGAATAAGAAAACAGAATAAATCAAATTGGACTGATTGATAATAACGGTTAGTTTCAAAACAATTAGTAATTATATGATAATCAAAATGACCACACATGACATGCTACGTATGATAAGGAAAAAACATGCGTAGTAATTTTGATTTTCAAAAATTAGGGGGAAGAAATATGCAATGGTTTTTAGCCCTCAAAGCAGCTCTGGTAGCAGTGCGAACAAATTAAATCAAAATAGAAAAGCACAGAGTTGATAGAATTCACACATCTGTATAATTTTCACATAAGTTGTCAATATGAAATTACATGGACAAATTGAGCCATTATTATTGGAAATAAATTAAATAAGTTAGAAGGAAATGAAGCTTGATTGTCACAAGGGTGTGCAGTTCTTAAAGTAATTTAGTTAAACGTATGGCATTATTTAAAATATGCAGAGAAAAAGCAAGTTCTTACAGAGAGCAATAATTACCTGTGTGTCGCAAATGAATTTGAACTAGAGTAAATAAAATAATAATTTCTTTGAGCAAATTAAACAAAGGTTAGAGAGGCAGAAGGCATATAAAAGAATGAGGTAAAAGAACCCAAAGGCAGATTTAGAAGGCGAATCATGAATTAAAAATGGATCAACAAGAATTCGAAAATAGCTGGATTTAAAATGTGTATTGGTTTGGGAGTACCTAAGTGAAAGCGAAACTTACATTGAACTCTAAAGTAGCTAAAGAGGAAATGAACGAAAGGAGACAGTGATCAGTGAAATGAGTGAACAAAAGGGCCTGTTAATTAGCGAAACGCGAGTGAAAATCAAAGGACAATAACCATAAACTTACAAAGACAATTTCATAGAATTAAGTTTAATTGTAAAAATATATTAAATTTAAGATTTAATTTCTAAAGATGCTGATTTGAAATAGTTCGAATTTCCTGTTTAATTTTGGTAGATTGTTTTTTGTTTATAACAAACAAGAGGATATTAACAAATGAATAAAAAATTGCTGGTCGACAGCTTAAATTGTGGCTGGTGTTTAATTTCAATTTTCATAACCTATACATTAATTTACAGCCACAAAATTGCACCAAAGTGTTTATAACGTGTCAGTGTTCGTACACAAATAAACGCAATAAAATCCTTCACCTAAAGTTAAATTCATCTTCGGCCATCGTTCCGTTCCTGACGACCGAGCTTCGACAAGTCATTTCGGGCCATTCGAGGACACCCAGGGGTAATATTGGAGTTCCTGCACTAGCAGCCGAGGCCTACGAGGACCATACCAGCATCGCACATCTGGCAACCGACCGCAAGAGAAGGTGTGAGCAATTTTCACCTGCGGAACCTCAACGGAGACCATCTGGGAATTTGAACTAGAGTAAATAAAATAATAATTTCTTTGAGCAAATTAAACAAAGGTTAGAGAGGCAGAAGGCATATAAAAGAATGAGGTAAAAGAACCCAAAGGCAGATTTAGAAGGCGAATCATGAATTAAAAATGGATCAACAAGAATTCGAAAATAGCTGGATTTAAAATGTGTATTGGTTTGGGAGTACCTAAGTGAAAGCGAAACTTACATTGAACTCTAAAGTAGCTAAAGAGGAAATGAACGAAAGGAGACAGTGATCAGTGAAATGAGTGAACAAAAGGGCCTGTTAATTAGCGAAACGCGAGTGAAAATCAAAGGACAATAACGATAAACTTACAAAGACAATTTCATAGAATTAAGTTTAATTGTAAAAATGTATTAAATTTAAGATTTAATTTCTAAAGATGCTGATTTGAAATAGTTCGAATTTCCTGTTTAATTTTGGTAGATTGTTTTTTGTTTATAACAAACAAGAGGATATTAACAAATGAATAAAAAATTGCTGGTCGACAGCTTAAATTGTGGCTGGTGTTTAATTTCAATTTTCATACCCTATACATTAATTTACAGCCACAAAATTGCACCAAAGTGTTTATAACGTGTCAGTGTTCGTGCACAAATAAAGGCAATAAAATCCTTCACCTAAAGTTAAATTCATCTTCGGCCATCGTTCCGTTCCTGACGACCGAGCTTCGACAAGTCATTTCGGGCCATTCGAGGACACCCAGGGGTAATATTGGAGTTCCTGCACTAGCAGCCGAGGCCTACGAGGACCATACCAGCATCGCACATCTGGCAACCGACCGCAAGAGAAGGTGTGAGCAATTTTCACCTGCGGAACCTCAACGGAGACCATCTGGGAAAAATTCAAAAGGTCAGTGGTGAAGCCAATTCTATTATTGTAAGCGTACAACTTACTGAGGGGCCCAAAAGCTGCGCTGCGGAGCCGATATAAGCAGAATCCAGGACTTCGAAACGTTTTAAAGCTGCTATAACCGCCATCAGAAAATTGGGTTAGAAAATTTGAGATTCTTCCTAATTTACCGAAACAAAAGCCTAATTTTCGATCTGCAAAACAATTGCTAGAGCAACGCGTAAATTGAACGCGATAATTCAAATCTTACCGAGTTCGTTTGCTCATTCGAATTGCAGTAAACAAACAATTAAACCTTCAGGTAACTTGCACTTAGTTAAATGTCTCTGTAGAACGTCAATTTAGACTGAGTTAGTTACAAGGTTATGGTAGAGCATTTGAACTACGCATTTCAGTGGCGTACAATTTTATTAACAAGAAGAAACCTCAGACCCGTAAAGATATTTGAGTTTTTCATGCTTAATTCCGGTGCTAGCCAAATTAATAATTACGGATTGGTGAATTTGAAATAACAGGGCAAAATACGATTAACACTTGAATAGAACGAACCACGTAAATATTATTAGTCAGTCAAATATTGATTTTAAATAAGAACCAACGTAAACAAAAAGGTTTGTAGTGATCTTTTGTATTTGAATTATTTTTTTACATATTATTAAACATTAAAGACAATGATCATTGCAATATATACCTGGAATGAAACCGGTAAAATTTCAGACAAATATATACAAGGTGAGTACCTTAAAAAAGTAAAATGTCGTTAAGCTTTGCGTTAATTTGAAATAGAAAGAAGTAATCATTTTCACATAGGTCAGGCTTTACACTAGCCGAAAATACTACTCAACAGATACAGGATAATATCACAAAAGAGTCGAAACGTTTCAAAAAACCGGTCCCTTAAATATTGGCGCGCGCCGCACTCATTTCAAATAGACTCGATGGCGCAGTTCGAGTTGTGGATGCAGTAACGATTTCTACGCAGGTGCGGTTACGATCGCTATGCAGATGCGGCGGGTTCAAACCCCAGCGGGATACATTTTTTTTATTTGAAAACGTATTTAATTTATTAGAAAAGTGTAATACCATAGCATAATACGAGGGTGCAATGTCATCGCAATATATATCCGACACAGGTCTCGATGGAATTTCCGTTCTGCAATATCAAATCTTTCTTCACTCCCCAACTTTCAGGTATTTAGTATTACTCATGTTCACAGTTAAACCCCAGTTTTCATATTGTTCGACTAAATTTCTTGTCATGTACTTCAGGTCATATCTTGTGCGATTACCACCTGGTCATCTGCAAAATGGACTGTATATAAAATTGTTTCGTCACCGCAACGATTTGATACAAATCTCCACTCCTCGAAACAAAGCCATCTTTGTCTAAATGCAAACAGTAGCTAACGGCTGAAAATACGCCGTTAAACTGCCGGCGTCTCGAAGTAAACCAAACCATCGAATGACGCAATGTTGCCTATAACTGACCAACGGCTAATAAATTCGTGTACTTACACTTATCCGCTTTAATTGTGCACCAATAGGGCCGTCCTCACTGGGACGTTTGGCGTTGAAAATAACTGCCAAAAGTATTTGAATGGCCTGAAGATCGGCAGCAAAGGACAAACAAGCGCGGTAGATCGAACTAACTCGTTCGCCTAAGAGCTTTGGCATCCAATCTCTGCAGTCGAACTCTTAGTTCGCAAAGAATACAGAAGCATATTCGGCGGACAAGTAGTTCTAGTTGTTTACCAGCGCCAGAGCTTCATCCAGTTAGAACCTCTCAACGCCGGCACTACGCATCCTCCAGAAGACCACTCCGTAGTTTATCAGATCCACAGTTCGATCTAGATCCTCTCAACACCTGGCATTGCGCATCGAGCCGCATCTCTGTTACGCAACTCCCAGGCCAAAGCAGCCCCTTGGGTTTTACTTTTTCTCTTTCTAGACCCCGCAGCTTGATCGAGCGCTTCTTCAAGCCCTTGCCAACCCTGAGCCTGGAATCACTGCTCCGTAGAGAAACAAGAACCACCACCGCAGCCGTCAGAGAATAATCACGCACCTTAATCACTTAATTTATAATTATTGTACCGCTATATGTATATCTATATCAACGAAATAAAAGCATACTCAATCATCACTCCAGTGTTCTGAATAGCATATCAACCCCAAGAAACCAAGCATTAAAATGTAAACTAGCCTGAATACATTTTTACGTTTTCTTGTCAAACATTCTGACAGAAAACGTCAACATTTAATCGGCCATTTTAATGCACTTGGGATATTACTGTTGTAAAAATCAGCAAGTTAGCAAATTTCATAAATTGCAAGATGTAATTACAAATAATTGGGATCTTAAAAATGCCAATTTAATTTTTGTTGTTGTTATTCATTCCCTGTTAATAAATTTAATGTTTTCTACTGTACCCACATATTTTCTTTATTTGCCATTTAATTTGTGTTGTTAGATGTATACTCTCTGTTAATATTTTTTTAAATTTATACTACACCCACTTCTTTTTTTATTTGTAGTTAATAACATAGTAAAAACGTTTCAGTTACTGTAGTTTACAAACATACGAAGGTTTATACGATGCCAAAATGTTAGAATATTGTCATAAATGTATTTAAATGTAGTATTAGCAATTAATATCCTATATACCATCAATCACAAGCTACGATAACTTGAATTTGGACGTTTGGACCAATAGCAATCGTTTCGTTTTACACCTACTTGGTTTTTATTCAGATCATGTTTGACATTGATAAATTAATTTGACAGTGACAGCAGTTAAAATGATTGGTTTTCGAACTACTCATGTATTCGATTACATTTGCAAGAAAAAATCTCCACTTTGTCACTTTGACAAAGGATAACGTTACTTCTAACATTGGAAATGGATAAAAAGTTGTTTATCTTTCGCCGTATTTTCTCCAGATTAAAGTTGCATTATTATTGATCACAAAGTAGATTTCCAATCAGTAAATTGACCCGACAAACTGTCAGATAAAACAAATGGTGCTGCAAACTCGTCAGTCATTTTATCGGTGCTAGTTTGTCTCGTCGAGTTACCTGGAAATCATATTCTCGTAAAAACGTGCAACTTTAACCAGATAAAATAAAAAATATATATATGTATGCGCCAATGTGCCTTTTCCAATTATTTCAAATTTAATACCGAAAACACACCTGCACACGTCAATGACTTTGGAAACTTCAATAATTCATAGTTTTATAGTGCCATCAATATTCAAACTAATAAATTATAAAGTCGGTACTAGCGACCACGTTAAACATCTAAATAGTAAGCCATGCGCCAAACAAAACTGTAATACGCATAGCTACTAATCAAGTGCGTAGTTCTCCTACTTCGCTAGAGAGTTCGCGCCCGACAGTAGCCAATTGAAATATGATACAAATAATGTAAATGATAAGTTTTGTCACATGCTTTTGACATTTCAATAAAGCGTAACACAATTATTATAGCTAGTCAATATCTTATCAAAATATCTATCTTTAATTTCCTGTTGCCCACCTAAGCAAATATGAATATTACTGACTAACTAGGACTAACTAGGTATTCTGTTAATATTTCCATGCGTGTGATTCAATCTCGAGAGAAAATTATATACAAATGATTAAATCAAGATGATAGAAGGTTTAGCTCGTACAGTTTAAGTTATGACAGTTTCCATGCGTTGATATCCAACCGTAACTCATTTAATTATGTGTATACACAAACATTAATTTAAAAAATGCACGAGTGATCAATTATCAAACAGAAAAAAATTCAAACTAATATATGTGATTGTGCGACTGAGCGAAAGCTGGGATGAAATGTACCGCACATCGTTTTCAATTTCATATCACGACAAAAATAGACTGCAATCCTATCTCATTATATATTAAAAACGCTTGGAATGCAGATATTTTCTTGAAAAGTTATAAATAAACAATAAAAATCCAGTTACTTGATTAAGACTGTCATAGCAGTTCAAACAATTTATTACAGTATCTCTATGTTGAAAACATTTTATTTTCGGAGGTTCAGTTATTCAAAATTTCCCATATTCTAGGTTCCATATAAAGCTTAACATCAAGATTTTAACGATTTTGTCATTATTACTTTGTTCGTTTTTGTGTGAATTTGTAGAAATAATTAATTATAAGTAACAATAGATATATCTTCGTGTAAGTAGTTTTTCAAATTTAAGGACAAGCTCTTTACAACTTGAACTCTAACTCTTAATTTAAAAAAATTGTTCGTAATGTACTGCTATAAGGAGGCTATTCTGTGCAATTGATCATTTTATTTTTTAAGAATTAAATAAAAATAACAAAATTGGTTGTGGTTTAATTGTTAAAATTTAGATACTGGATAAAATAAAATGTGTCTAATAAAATGATACAGCATATGTTAATATAAAAGTTAAATGAGTTTAGGTGGACAGGATTGACTATAAATTGGGAGCAGATTTTGATTTGAAAGACTCGTAGTTGAATATTAATAGTTGTTTTTAGATCAGGACAAGACGTTATCACATTTAATAATAATGGTTATGGTAACGTAATTTGATGGAAATAAAGTTTACTGTGATAGTAATTTATTATACAAGACGATAAAGTTAAATTTTATCCACGAGTGAATCGTTTAACGTCGAGACGTAGTCAAAAGAAAATAAGGACAGTCAATCACATTTCAAAATGTCAGTAGCTAGATTGGGTTGCTACGATAATACGGAGCTGCCATATTTAATTTAAACAAAAGTTAGAAAATTAAATTACTTTATCTATCCTTGATGTTAAAGTGCTACTTTATCTACCCTTGCTATTAGAGTAAAACTTGACCTTTTGTTTTGAGTTGATAAAAGCACACTTTAACATGTGCTATAGAAAAACTTAATTAATTAACAATATTAATACATTCTAAAATTAATACTGAATTACAAATTGCTTAAAAGGGTAAGATTAGTCACATAATGCATGACGAAAACATGTCGGCACCATTTAAGGAATATTTGTAGATGAAACATATAAAAAATGTGTAATTGTAAATAAGAAATAAGACAGAAGGTTCCTGAAAGCAAGATTAAAAGCGTGAACCGAAAAGAATAACTAAAGTGTGTTCAAAGTGAACACAAGTTTCAAAATTGTTAACATTTACAAAATTTAAAATGGAATCTAGTATTAAGTGAATCTAAAACAAATGAAATGTCAGTTACTAGGTAATAAGGCGAAGTTGCAAAATTATAATAAAAAGACATTATCTCCAACATGTAAAATTTTTATGTTGGGGCTGGTTTTCATAAGTTAACTTAATGAAAACTAGTAATCAAATTAAATGGTGTTCTAATTGAATTAAGCCTTGTAAAAGTAATGTTATGAGATATTGAGATGGTTTAATGCTAGCAATTTAATTCTGGAGGCATAGAGAAATATTGAACAAAGTCAATTAAAGCACAGAGTTGAAATATTTTATTTAATTGCAATCTAGACAGTAGTTGAAGTTATTAAATTTATTGGAAATGAGATGCAAGAAGCATAATGCTAGTCTTCATCCCTCTAATGAAAGCTGGCATAAGAAAAGCAGGTCTCAAGAGGATTGAATTTGAGTAAAAGAAAAATTTAAGATGGCTAATATAATATAGGTAAGTAATATGGTAGGTTTGAGCATATTTAAAGCCGGACCAAATGTAAGTAAATAATGCAAAAGGTTGGTTATGTGCATAATGAATATGAGCATAGAGTTATTAATAAACGTACAGGGCAGTGAAAAGCAAGCAAGCTGAAAGGTAGATGTAAATCAAAGCAAGATAAGATAGAATTTGCAAAGAGCAATGGAGAACGAGGGCAACTGAAATAAAGAATAATTAGTGACGTGGTTAAAATTAAACTCAAGTGGCAGTGCAATTTAAAACTAAGTCTTCATAGCAGAGCAGTGATAAATAACATTTTATGTGACAAGAAAGGACAACTTTTATTTAAGAAATAAAGACAATTTCTAGTTTTAAGCAACAAACATGTTATCAAATTTTATTCTTTTATGTGAAATTGTAACCAAAACTTATTGCCTTTGAACAATATTACATCGCGGTTACTAGGTAACGCGATGCTCTTTTGTTAGAAAATAGAAAAATAATTCCTGTAATGTCAACTTGTGGGTAAATAATGCTCGTGTTTTTATATAATAATAGTTATTTGCAAAGTCTAAAAAATGTACAAAATTATTCTACAAGTCACCGGGCATAAGTGGAAGTGTTATTAAAAGTTTCTCCACCGAAAAAGTTTATAAAATTGTGCAAGCCAAGATCGGCGTGGGTGCATCTCCGACAACCTGGAAATTTCAAACAGCCATACCAATCCATTCCAACATCAGAAGCCAGGGATCTCAAGTTCTACAGGTCGGGAAGAGGTGTAACAACATCCGAGAAAAAGATTTGGTGCTAAGAAAGCGACTTCCAGCAAATAAGGGCGTTGGCGTCGCACGCAGCAGCTCCAGAGGCGAGGTCGGCGATATTTTAAAAGGTACGATTTGGCAGGTTTTTATGTGGTTGGAGTCCGGAAAGCCAGTGAACTTCGAGAACACACCTTGCTGAGAGGTTCATCGTGTTTCCGGGCATCCAAATACATCCAAGTTCCAGAAAATCCCGTGGCGTCACTAGAAAATGCGATTTGCAGTTTTTACAGAAAACCAAGACAAAAGATAGTAACGCGTCGTTTTTACATCACAATCTGAAACAAAACCAAGTTAGATGTTGCTAGGCGGGAGATTCTATTCAGTTTACCTGTAGTTTCCTTGCAAATTTCGCTTTTGAAAATCGAAATAAAACGCTGTATGCGCCCGCGAACCTTTTGTGGTGTAAGTCCATTTTGTGAAGTTATAAACTATTGAAGTGAGTATTGATATATTGATATTCAAAATAAAACGCTGTGTGCACCCGCGAACCTTTTGTAGGGTAAGTCAATTTTGTGAGGTAAATTATTGAAGTGAGTAGAGCAGTTGTACTAAAATTTTGAGTATTTGAGCTACTCTGAGTTAAATATTCTACAGAATTCTTTTAATATAAAATTCAAATTTGAATCTAACCTGAGATATCAGTCTTGTGTTTTGCAGGGGCAAGCCCATAGGATTATTGCAATTTGGTAAAATATAAAATAAATAAATAAATACGTTTCCTTTTAGTTAGCCTAAGACACTGACAGGCCGGTTTTGCATTTTTAAAATTTAATATAAGTGCCCTGGGTATTGGGGTGTTTGCCTAATAGTACATTGACTTGGCGATTGTCTAACATTACATAACAATATAAATTAATACATGGACTATAAGTAATAAACGTGGCTCGTAGTTAAATGCAAGCTCAGGCAATTAGTGGTGCTCGGCAGCGAATGTATGGTGTCGCTGGCAGAAGAAGTGGACTGTGTACGACGTTCTGTGGTAGTAACTTTACGGGGAAGGAGCCGTGCAGCCGTAGGTAGTGCTGTCGCAGCCATCTAGGGTCGGTCGATAATCCTGAGTTTGGAGTTCGTTGTGGTTCTTGGTTTCCAAACTGCCTAGCCCAGCAGTGGACTAAAAGTAGCCTCTGGTAAATATCCCATCTGATGCGGCGTTAATGTGGTAAACAAAAACACCGGTACCTGAAATGAGAATTCTTTTATCACATGCAAATTAATAAAGACAAAGAGATAAGATTTACTTGGTTAAACCGATTGTAATTGGTTGCTTTATTCAGTATTAAGTGCAGATAAAGTTATTTCAAAGAAAAAATAATGCGAGAATGTCATTTAACCAAGTGTGCACTGGATCTAATGGCAATTTAATAAAACTATTATTTACCCAAGTGTTAACATACCACCCTGATTTGAGTTATTCGTGTTCTACTAAGCTATGCAATTGAAAATTAACTAAATATTTTACTATTAAACTAAATGGCGGAATACTTGTCTATTCAAGTAACTTGGCACCTAATATTTATACAAGAAATTTTTGGTTATCTACAAAAATATAAATTAATTTAAAAAATAAGAATACGTCCATTCATTGCAGTATAAAACGAAAAGTATTAACGATAAACAATATTTAAAAGTGGCATACTTTTACTGCTTTTTGAATATAAGTATCCCAATTCTTGGCTTATGCTTATGGATATGGATATGTATGTAGAGTATATTATCTTACCTGTGAATCGTTTATAAACCACTTCCATCAGTAAGTTCATAATCCTAGCGTATAACATACATCTATAAATAATAAACCCTACAATGACTCATGGTGTAAGTAATTTGTTTTAATTAATACACCACTAAACAACAATATCGCTATTGTTAATGCTTGCTTGTAAAGTTAATGGGAGGTAAATACTGAAACAACAAACCTGATTAACGTGACTACCGAACGCTTTATAATAACATGTGTACACTTTCCTATAAAGCAGTAGTAATAAGTTAGTCGGAAATAAAGTTCGTATTCTTTCCAACATTTTCCTCCTAAAGTCATTTAAGACTGATTTAAAACTACTATGACGTTGCAGATATTTTCCAGCATTAGGTACTGCAAAACGCACTGTCAATAATTGTCAGAATATATCAACGTTAATGTATAATAGAACTAAATATCTAAACTGATTTTGTGACATATGTGTGACATGACAATGAGAGGAAGAACTATAACCACCCGCGGAATATATGCACCGAATGATGATACCGCCATGCACATAAAAGAAAATTTTGACGTTGCTTTAAGGAATCTGAACCCAAAAGTAGGATAACAGAGCAACAGTAAAGTAGTAGGCAGAAGCGATTTATATATAGCTTGAAAATAAAGAATTCATAGTTTGAACATAAAGACACAAAGACATAAATACGCATGGTCCCAATAAACAAGGGGACTCAAATCTGTTCGACTACCTTATACTGAAACAACAGTCCAGTCTAAAAGTTCAAAATCTTAGAGTTAAAAGGGGAGGGGGGTCAATTGTGGATCCGAATATTATCTAGTACTATCAAAAACATATATCAATACCTTTCATCGCGCCTTATAGAAAGCACATATCAGTAGATAAAAAGCTAAATACCATGAAATATAATATTGACGGTCTGGAAAATTAAAGCACAAAATGTATCTGCTACACAATGCTAGACCTAAAATTAATTCAAGCTGAACGAACAATAGACGGCGAATACCAGCATAGCAAATCCTGTATAACAACAGTAACTCAGAAGGTTTTAAGATGATGGACAAAGAAAATCAAACACTTCAGTAGGATAAGATATTGAATTACAGATTAAATAAAAGAAGCTGCGCATAGTGCTCTTCCAAAACAGCCATACAGAAACCAACGAAAAATACAAACAAGCCAATGGAAAAGTGAAACAAGAAGTGGTGAAGAAAAATAACTAAGCTTGATTACATCGACTAGTACTTAGGAGGGGCTCCAAGTTCAGAGGCTTGAAAAAAGATTGAATGAGATAAAAAGTCTATTAAAAATGAACTAGGTCTGAATTTCATATCAAGTAAAATTTGAGTATATTAGTTAATCAACCTTCTAGAAGAAGTGCAGCCGGAATTTCAAAAAGGACTACAAGCACACATCTCCAGGATTTGGGAGAATTCATCCAGAGTTGATTCGGTATAGTTGCAAAAACTTCTAGAAATTCTCAAAACTCTTTACAAAAGGTACCACAACAGAAAAAAGCACCTAAAAATTGTGAACAGCATACGAAGAACATCCTAAGAATAGCCAGAAAGTTATTGTGGCATAACAATGATACCAACACTAGAAATTCCTAAACACCTGCTAGAGGAAGAAATCCAAGACAAGTAACCAGAGCAGCAGGCAGATCTACAATCGAAAACCTCTTTAAACTCAAAATCGCGTTGGGAAAACAAATACAGCGAAATAAACACTCAGGTATAGCTCTTATAGGTGTAGAAAAACATTAGTTCAAGCCATGCAACTATACTGAATGTCAAACACCACTTCGATAAAAAAATTGTAATAATATTACTGACTCATTCCAAAAATCGAAGAGACTAAGGCAATGGTGCTGCGTGTTTCCTATTTTGTCTAAACTCTATTTTGACTAAGCAATAATGGTCTGGATATACAAAACGAATGAACGAAAACAGATGACCAAGAGATAACTATTGCAGTGGGTTCCACCATTCCACCAAAGCGAAGGAAGACAGGCAAACCTAAATGGAGCTTAAGAGATGATGTTGATGATACGACGAAATCAAGGAACTTAAAGGAAGATGCTACAATACAAGAAATTAGAAAGTGGCCACGAAGAGGCGGCATCCGCCGTAGAAAATCCTTGTAGGGAGACTATTGTGTTTTGGAACACTCCAAATTTATGTTCGGCTGTAACGGCCCTCTTTAATATGGATGTTAGAAGCCTAATTTCTCATTGTGAGACAATAGAGCCTGCTCTCTTTCTTCGATCAATTTTATTAGTTCTGCAGAATTTTGTTGGGAGTAGAGCTAACTTCACGATGAGTTTTAAGCGACGCGACGCAGGGTCGAATTTGGAATCGCGGCCTTTCCGGTCTCGCCTTTGGCGAACACCCAGCGAGTTCAATTGCTGGATCTTTTTGGGGATTTGAAACCCATGTGCCAACTCTAAATTTCTACCAGCTAAGCTTCTTTGCGTCCCAGCTTCAATTAATTTTGTTGGTTAACACCACGTTAACGGGAAATGTGATTTGTTTTTTAGCCTAAAATATTTCCTGAATATTCGTAACATCAGGCCTAATTTTGTTATTATTATTGATTGTAATAGTATTACATTTGACTAAAATTGAAGCCTCCTTTAACCCTACTACTGGTATTTTATGCTTTATTCTCCCGCAACAAACCTGCTCATTTTTTAGCTTAGGATTGTTACGCGAGCAGCCACACAGAGTAATGTGTTTTCTACTGTTAGCTAGATCTCTTTTTTTGTCGTGGCGAACAACAAGCGCCCGTTTGTGTTTACATATTATTACTATATGCATTTTTTAAATACAAGAACCGCCGCCTAGTCCTTACCCACGCCATTCACTGCCAAGGGTTTGAGCTAGTCAGCTTTCGTTTAAGGGTGCCACACAGTGCCGCCATCTAGAGGTGTACAAATAAGGTTTATTGTTAGTCTGTTCGACAAAGATTAATCCCTTCTTGTCTCACGCTTGCCGGATACGTTTTAGGTAATAATAGTAAATACTTTTTAAACTGGTTGTGTAGAAATAGTTCCTAGCATTGGGGGTTCGTGAACCAACGGTATTTTGATGGTGAGTATAAACACCGTGTAATTTTTAGTTTTAAACCTAACCTGTCATATAAAACGCCATTCTGTTATCTTGAAACATAAATACTTCCGGTACCTTGAACAATCTTTCTTCATCAGACAACTACGAGCGAAAGTTGTAAGCAACCATCAGTAAGTTAAAATATCCTTATCTTGGGAACTACTTCTTGCCGCTCTACATCCGCTGGTGAAAACAGTCGAAAAACCGAAACGCCGCTTTGATCTGACACCAATGCGTTATTGAAAGCACGCAGCACTTATCGTACAGTTCATATTCATGAAATAAAAATTACTCGTGCTTTGTTTATGCTTTAAAATAAAAACAATAATAAAAATCTGGTGTGATACACGCATACAACTTTCTTTTACAGTGATCTTATAATTGGCAAAAAATTTGATTTTACATTTTTTTAAGCATTTGTCAAAAATTTTAAAAAATTACAAATTCTACAAAAACGGTGCAAAATAGAGCGTTAGGTGAAGAGAAAAATTTTCTCTAGAATTTTAAGCTGAATTCAAAAATGTAATAATATACTGGGTGTTCTGTTTAAAATAGGAGTTAATAAAAAATAAGAAAAAAACGAAATAAACCCATTTTAGAAGTATTCAACTGGAAAATCACTTATCTCACATCAATACACATTAAAAATGTAATAAAAATGAGAAGTTTGAAAAAAATCGTTAGAGCCGTTTTTGAAAAAATCGAAAAAAACTGAAAAATCACAAGAGTAAACACCTACTTTCGGTTATGCGATTTTCTTCAAAGGCTTGCTGTCGCATCTACATAGTATACAAAACTTATATATGAAGTTTCAACGCCATACCTCTTTTCGCTTTTGAGATATTCTATTCACAGACACACAGACAGACAGACACACAGACAGACAGACACACAGACAGACGGACAGACAGATAGACCAATGAAAAAAATATTTTTGGGATCAGGGGACTTTAAAACGTGAAGATCTGTTGAAAACTCACTTTCGAATTTTTGGGGTGAATCCAATACTTCCTCTATTGTAAAAGGCAGTAAAAATTAGTACAAAAGTGTCTTTAAGCATAAAAAAAACTTGAATGCTTGCTATGCTTGTAGCGAGCTATCGCTGCTGCTATTTAGTGTTTTCAACTGAATGCAGGAATAATATTACATAATAATACACAATATTGTTTTAATTGCCAAATTCATCAGTAACACAGTTTCCTCGTAAAATAATATTTTCCTGTGTAAATAAAAGTGTAGATGTTCCCGTTTTATGATTAAAACTGTGATCAACTAATAATGCTATTAATTCTCTGTTACAGTGAACAATGGGCTCTCTCTCACTTGGAACTAATTATGATTCTGGGACAAATGTGTATGTCCCTTGTGCCACATTGTTAACTTACTTTGACTAAGTACTATATACTTACATGCAATTACACTATGACATCTATTTTAAAAAGCGTAAACAGTTATGTCATACATATTACCAGTTAAACATAAAGTATGAAAATTTGTTTGAGCAATAACCCATTTAAATTGCTCCTGTTCCATGGCGCACTATGAGTAAGCATTGTAAACATTGTAAATTGTAATTTTTGTACAAAGTCTCAAAATTATAAATCATTTAAACGTTACCTACACAAATAACACATCGAAATTTGTACTTTATGAAGTGGACAAAAAGTGAACCTTTTGTCCACTTCATACTTTGCCGTTTGATTTCAGGCATCGTATAACATCCCTAGATATTCTATACAATGCCGGTAACATAATTATATAATATTTCTTCTGTTATTTTAATTATTGTTGTTCATTTTAATTTGATGCTTCTATGTCGTATTGCTTTCATATGCTTTATCGACCGCAAATATTCTTTGTACTTTTTTACTTTTAGAAATGTATGTGGACACTTTGATTTAGGTTCGGGGCTAATTTATTTTTTGCAGTCATCACGCATTATTTACAGACTTCGATCTAGAAGTCTACGGGTTTTGGGTCACAAATAGAACCTCGGGAAGGCAAATCGGTTAGAGGCCCGATTCATGTGGCATATGTTCACACCTAGGCCATACAAAAGGGCCTAGTTCACACACACTCGCTCGCAAGCACAAAACAGCCACATTATAAACCAGGCAAGTGAACAAAGGCAAGTAAGCATTATTACATTTAGCAGTACATGTTCGGGATTATAGTAGTTACAGGGTATTTTGCGCCTCCGCGATGCTCTCACGTACCATCTAGTAAAATATCTTGATCAGGAATGATCTTCAGATACACCGCCGATGATTTACTTATAATACGAATGCTTTCTGCATCTGGAGTCTATTATCTAAATGCTAACTGCACGAACGAGCTCCAACTCACGCCTGTGCGAATTGCAACTAAGGCTGCCATGACCGCAGATTAGTACCGAATTGGCGGAAAATTAGCATCCCAGAATATCCCAGTGCCTTTCCTGGATTATTGATAATTGCTTATCAGGTCAAGGGTTACTGAATATCTTGTCGATTATCCACTGTTTCCAGATCCCAGGTAAATAGTGTACTATATTGCGGTGATGATTGGACTCCAACCCAACAATAATGAGCAACGACGCAACAATAAAGCTCTCTACAATGACTGTAGCATATCAACAATGAAACCGTGTCCCCATCGAACTATATATAATACAATACAACCTCCATTGCAAAGCTACTCAAACAGTAATAAATATCTATTACAGACCTTATTCTTTCATCTTTTCTATAAATCGACATAATTACCTTAACCAGCACTTCAAAAATCATATTAAAGTAACTCAGTTCGATCTGCAATATTTATAACGTATACTATTTAAGTCGTTGTAGTATTCAAAGGCCTATAATCATAAAAATACTAATCAACGATGTAATGAATATTTACAAACAAAGAAAAAGATGCAAAAGGAAATATTACAACATATAACATCAGCTATACAGGTTTAGAATTCCTGACAAAGAAGCAATCTCCAACCAATGACTCACGTCGACAGTGATTAATGATAATGGACAAATAGGTGAATGTTGCGGTATACTGTGTATCGATCAGTTTGACCTGTTTGTTAAATTTGGACAAAAACTTCACCGTTAGATATTTTACAAAGAAATATAACTTTACTGACCACATAGTTAATAGCTTACTGATTTGTCACTGGCCTTAGGAGTGTCGTTTACTGGCTAATCTCTCTTATTTTATATACTAACAAAGTCGAATTGCTTAATCCAACTGTAGTGCACACGCTTAGTCAAAAGTATAACATGCCCATTAAAGTATATTTACCAAATACGCTAATATATCAAATGTACACGCCAATAAACGCTGTCAATGCCCAGTAGCCGTCTAAAGATCCACAGCTCATTTGCAAATTAGTCCCTTCCTGTTGACATCAGTCGTTAGCATCATCTTTTATGGAATCGTCGGTTATTTGAATTGTCTTTCCGCGTCATACGTCATGCCCTCAGCCACGTAGCCTGTAGTAAACACGCCACTAAATCATAATTTAAATAAAACAAAACGGCGACCACAATTGACAAATAGTACCCCTCGCAAAACAGCGGATGGTTTACTTACTCATTTGCATAATATGGAGTCATACCTCTAAAAATAGCTCTAAAAGCCACTTTACCGGCCTTTATCTTAGTTATTTTTAAATTAAGTTGTTATCTTATTCGTTTTAAATTAAGAGCCGGTTTGAAGCGTTTCAGGCGTACTGTGATTGTACCGCACCATGCTGCGTATTAAGATAAGTAATTAGTACGATTGTACTATCGCGTGTTCCTAAAACGTTCTTGATATGCAGTATTGTTGCTTTTCCAACAATAAATGACAAAAGCGTGAATTTATTTATCATGCCATAATTACTTGATATGCAGGCGTTCCTGAAATATGTGTACAGTGTACATGGTTCAATCGGATTCCTGAGCTCAAAATAAGACGGTTTAACTCAACTTATGTAGTGTTAGGAGATCACCAGTGAATAGAGGGACCACCTTTCAATTTATACAAACCCTGAGATCTTCCTTGAGTAAAAAAATATTTTCTTCTTAACGGACAAAAATTTAGTTAAAAAATGTATTGGAAAACCGTCTTTAGGTCGTTTTAGAATTTTCTTAAAACCAATACTTTTTTACAAAACAAATACCTTATGGGTTGCCGATGTCAACACCATAAAGCCATATACATTTTTTTTTAAATCTTAAGTCTTCTATTGGTAGAAAAATCTCATTGTCTGAAGGAATGTCATAGGTGCAGTTACAAGAGTTCAACTCCCGGCACGGGCGGTCTAGATTTTCAATTAATTAAGGCTAGGTTTAAGTGACGCCCGCGCCCCCTGAAGTAATGCGTAAGCGGTTCCGGGGGGCAACGGTAGACGGTAGGGAAATTTAAAAAAAAAGTGCAGTTACAAGACCCAATTTCCTTTTTCTTTTTTGTTTACTTAACTGCCGAAAGAACTGGTGTTTTTGTTGTTTTTTTAATGGTTGCTTATTATTCAATTTTTACTTCTATGAATATTTTTTTATCACAAATACTGGGCAAATATCAATAACGTTTTTTGTAGTTGAAAATAATAATAATAAAGGCATTAATAATCTTGAATCTTGAACCTATTTTTAAATGAACTTTTGTTTCAATTTGGGACGTAAAATCCGCGCTTAAAATAATGCCAAGCGTTTCAGTTACACCATATACATACAGGGTCCCGAAATGATGCGGGGGCGGAAGATATTTCTAAAAGTATGAGAGTTACACAACATTTGTTTGGATACAAGTTGTAGGTACTAAAATGGTGCACACTAATGAAATTTCTTTATTGTGCATGGTTGCTCACGAAAGTGTGGCGAACCAAACCTACTCTTTTTTTTAAATATAATGTTCTATAGTTACGTAGAATATAAAGTTGTATGAGGCTTCTCAACCAAGGGTAGGCGTACGTCTAGGGGTAAACGGGGTGGTTCCAAGGGGTACGCTTGGTTGTTTATGCAAAATAGAGGACTTCACTTGTTCTGTATCCAAAAAAAATATTAATCACATTATAGAAAATTATAGGTGAATAACGAACCCTTTTTCTACAATGCGAAGCAATTCTGTCTTATCCACAAAAAAAAATGGAACTCATCGATATTTCTTGTGATATGACGTACAAAAAAAATTTTCTTCTGTGTCTCCAGCATCATTTTGGGCACGTCTAATAGAACCTTTCCAAATATATCCGATCAAGCAGTGAGAAGCCTTTTGTCATTTTTAATTAAGTACGGACTTCTGCGAGTGTGGCTTTGCCAAATATATTGCTACACATAAACCGTAATCCTTGATACTTCAGTGGATATTAGGTGTCACTTTACTTCGTGACCAAACCTTTGAAAAAATCGCTTGACAAGTGTCTCATTAAACTTAGTGCTATTATCCATATATTTTCTACTTTGATTTACCAAAAAATATATAGATACTATTAATTTCTTAAATTGTTATGTTTGAGGTATAGATTTATCTAAAGTATGATCAAAAATTAATCTCATCTAGTATGGCTATGGAATTTTTTTCTAATTTATGAATGCAACTATGTTTACACTTAAATGTCAAAATTGACATTTGATTTTTAAGTGAGTTATAGTTGCATTCATAAATTAGGAACAAATCCATAGCCATACTAGATGAGATAAATTTTTGATCATACTATATTTTATGAATATTTTTTAATTTTGTTTTTGTTGTTTAAATACTGGTATTGTTATTATCGTTTTGATTTAAATTACTAAAAATATAAATAGTATAGGCATTCTTTGTATTCTTTTGTTATTTTTGTAAAATACTGCCTGGATCATTAATGAAGATTTTTTATTTTATAATAATAGAGTTAATGCTAATATTATGCATACAACAGTCTCCAGGGGTACTTGAGAAACAGCTAACATGCTAAGGAATGCGTCAAGAAAAATGATTGAAAACCACTGTTCTAAAGTTAACGGTTTTGGAGATAATAACGATTTCATTCAGAAAAGACTCAACGTTACGTAAAAATTATGTGTTTGTGAATTACTTTACGAGTGAGAAATAGGGCTTTTGAGAGTTAAGGCTAAATTTCAAATTTAATAATTTTAGATTCTTATCTCCTATTTTTTAAAACCCCTTCTGATGAGACCTTAAATCATTTTGCTAAATTCTACGGTTTAGTCTATTATATGCGAGTTAAAACATAAGAAAAAACTTTAGCCTCTCTTAAGTTGCTTTCTTAAAAGGATAATAAATAAACACCTTTAAAGTGGCCATTTAAACACTTAAATACTCCGAACACAACAAACAACGAGGTTTGAAAAGAAAAATCTAACCATTATTGACTCAAGATATAAGAATCACGAAAGAACAATAAATACAAAAGTAAATTACCTCTAGTCTCAAATGAAATTAGATTAAAAACAAGACGAATACTAAAAAATTCTGTGCCTATTTATATGAAATGTATCCTTGTTGCTGAATACGATTGAACCTAGAAAGAATTTAAATTAGCAGTTTTGCTTTTTAATTATTAAAAAGGGTTGCATTCGAAACAAAATCCTATTATTTAAGAAAAAGGCAAATAGCAAGAGACATGATGCGCACGCGCAGCGCGAGGAGTTTGTGGCTATTATATGAAACGTATTTTATTTTCATTGATATAACTGACAGATTTAATTTCAGACATGACTACAACCCGGAGAAATTATTACAAAACCGGGAGAACGGAAACGCGGTGTAGAAACCCTGACACTCCGGGTAAAACCCTGAGAGGTGGTCACCCTACTAGTGAATGAAGCATGGGTTCTAGACACGGATGGGACAGTAACTATCAACGCCGATAACTTTAAATGTTCTTGCAGAAAGACTTCCGCCAACTTCGGGGTATATAATCATTTTACTACGAACGGCAAACAAGTTTAAATTCAAACCCCAAGCCAAAATTACTCTAACCAGCTTCAAATTGTAACAAACAAACGTACAGGCTACATGAAGATATCGGAGAGCCAACCAGCTACAGTGAAGACGGTGTGCGGTTCTTTTCCATAATAAGCAAAGCGTGTTCAAAACACCAGGGGGGCGCCAACGAGCCTTATATAACCGATAAGTCCTTAGCTTACGAGAACTCTTACACCCGTATTCATAGTCGTTCGCCACCGACTCGCCAGCGACTCGCCGGCGAAACGCCGGAGTTTTGCCACGCCCCTTACGAGAATTAACCTTGCATAGTCGCTCGCCGGTAAAACCAAGGATGCGCGTTACTATGGTTTTCGGCGGAGCGCTGCATGCGCGAGCGACTATGCAATGTTAATTCTCGTAAGGGGCGTGGCAAAACTCCGGCGTTTCGCCGGCGAGTCGCTGGCGAACGACTATGAATACGGGTGTTAAACTCACTAAAGTACTATGCGTAGGCAATTCGCTAGAGCCCGAAACAGACTTTAAAAAAGTTCTATTCTTCAGTTGCTTGCATTAACCATACACAAAACCATAGTAAACATGAACAAGGTTATAATAATTTACGCCATAAATATGGTACAAAATCAGTTAATTTCAGCACTCGTATAAATCACAAACGCGGCCCACGCTACAAGCGAAAGCCAGAAATACAGCCAACTCTACTGTTGCAACTAATTTAATGAGTTTAGCTAGCACATAAGTAAGTTCAATATTTAAATAGGTAACAGATCTCAGGGCAGATTAAATTAGCGCAAAATTACAAATGTAGGATAATACCCCAGACCAAACCTACCAGGAGGGCGACAATAATAGTATGCCACCAGGTACATAGAACTTTAAAATATACCATAAATACTTCACTATTTACTAACAAACTGGGGAGGTGATACAACACTACCCGGTGGTTTCATTCTTTCGGTGCACTTAATGCGACTTAATTGTTACGTAATGAACAGATTCGTTTTTACCTTCACAACACAAGATCAAAAAGCAAGCAGTAGCAATCATCCACCAGAAGCAAGCGGGCACACAGCAAGGACTCTCAGCAATAATTGCTAACCGAAGAAGTGAAACGGGGCCACAACAAAGACCCAGCAACAAACAAAAAACTCAGCAATAGTTCGAAAAATTCGGCTGCCAATTAGTAGCACAAACTAGCTGCTCATACTTTAACGATTCCAAGGTCGGCTCTGAAATCCACGAAATGCGAATGCCGAATTAGAATAGGGAACGACAAAGAGAAAGCACACACATACCTTCAGCTTATAAACACTAATAAACACCCTCAAACTCAGGCTAGAGTCGCATCACGACAGTACGCTTGCGATCGCCTCAAGAGATGCTAGCAGAAGTGGACGAGGGACAAAAACATCGTTGTAGGTGCGCGGAGATAACTGCATGGTGATTGGCCTTGTTACGCATGACAACGAATAGGCCATCAATCTCGCGCGGATACCTCGAGCGTTTAGACAGGGGTAGCCAAAATGCATAAAATAAAACGAGGCAATTAAAGGGCCATAATGCATAACGCTTTTCAATCGTAACAAGACACGATAGATACAATGTGGTTGTCATGTATGTCGAGAATCAAATAACTAAAAAGTAATTTTCAACTGTAGTTGCAATTCTTTCACAGTTGTCAAACTTCTCGTTTAGGAATAATGACGAAATGTTGCAGAGAGTGCAGTTCGATGGTAAATCTGAGCAGTTGCTTTATGTTCGTTGATGTAACTACTTTTCTATTTTTTCTATATCTAACAGATATGTGACACGCATGTGTCATCTACTAACGGTTCACCTATAATAAGCAATATCATCTCAAATGATCACCTAAACCTGTATGAGTGTTATCAGTTATCATGAATTACGAGTATCAACCAAATCTAAGCAAGCGTTATATTATTCTGTTTTTTTAACTTTGAAGCAGAATAAAGGCGTAACGAAAGGCATTTTGATATAGGCAAGTTGAGCCATGTTCACCTATTTCAGGACAATCCTGTATTTGACTATATTTAATAATAAACTAAAATAACTCACAATCAAAATACAAAATATCTTTATAAAGTAATTATTTATGCAAAAACCAGTGATTACAATTATTCTCATAAAAATCTCCTGTTGACAGCAATTAAACCAAACAAACAATTTAGTCGATTTTCTAATAAACCTATCTAATTCCATTTCTTGTTTCTGGGAAAATTCAACATGGGCCATTATTTGAGGTGCAGTCATCCCGTTGCCCGCTAATGACATCTACCAAAAAAACAAAGATTATGCAAATGGACTAAAAATAACTACAGGCTGAGACGTCTCCGAACGAATGATTCAAAACATGTTTTGAGCCTGAGGTTAAAACTCTCTCGTTATTTACGTTTTTAGAAGTAAGGAGAAAAAATTTCGTAGTCACGTTGAACTTCAGGCTGCTTTTCTCTTGGTAAGACGCACAAAACAACAAATTCCCAATTATTCAAAGGTCATGAATGTCATTTCTTTCGTATAAAAGAATGGCTTTTCGAATAAGGATTCGAAATTTAGACTTTGTCGTTTATTTAAACGTCTCATGCTTTCCACGGTTTTTATTCAGATTCCCAATATTCCTACGTATTCTTTATATTATTCGACTGAAAATCATTTGTTAAAATCAATCTATAAATCTTAGATAAATGCATATCAACAGATCCAAAGGGGCTGTAGAATGAAAACTCACGTTATATACTACATAGGGAAATGTTTATAATATCAATTTCAGATTATGTTGTGTCTGCCATGTGCTATAACTTCATCAACTTGCTAGCATAAATGTTTGTGTTTTTTTTGGAGTTTCGTCTCTTTGGCCTACCAGACTTTCCTTACTTCCAACAATTCCGGTTTCTCCAACATTGCTGACCAAATTTGCATCATGTTATAAAGTTTTCGACAGGTAATATTTACAAGGGTAATATAATAAGTAGTACGCTTATTATCGATGGTTTTTTGCTGAATATTATGGGTTATAATCTCAAAGCTAAAAATACGAGTCCGTAGGACGATTTAGTATCAGCACACAATTACTTGTTTTCACTGAATTTAGTTACTTTTAATTGAGGTGATAACAACAGCTCTAGGCTGCGTAATAAAATATTAAAGGATTTTTATGATTCTATGCAGTGCATATTGTGTCCGTATCTCCGGGTATTATTGTGAAGCTTTTCTAGCTCAGTTTTTGTGCCCGTTCTTTTTTTTATTACGATTACGTATTAGGGCCTCTGCGGAGATTAATAGGATAACATTTTAAGGACCGTTGCTTCGATTAATCGCTTCCAAGTGCTTCTAAGTAATTAAATTTCTATGCTTACCATAAATCTTCGTATGCTAGTGGTCTATCGAATCCTTTATAATTATTTTCAATAAATATTTGGTTGAAGGTTTACTGTACGTTTTTGTAAAATTAGTATTATTTAATAATACAAATTGAGGGTTTAAGCGATTTCTGATTAATTTTACTATTATTGAATTAAATGTCGTTTAGGGTTTACGTTTCCACTTGGAGATTTTCTAGTTTGAAGGCCAACCAAATTAGTGGCACTCCCTGGAGTGCCCATAGCCATAGCGGGTGTGTCCTGACACACCCGCTATATAAAAGTCGGCTGGCACATTTGCAACACTTTTTGACGATCCTAAACCACAGTATAAGTTTTAGGAATAATTTATTATTATTGTTGTAATATTTACTTTTGTGCCCTTTGAGCTGTTTGTAAATAATAGTTATTTATGTATTAAGGGCGTAATCAATAGGATTATAGCACGAGGGAATGCTTAAAGCTCGACGCAAAGCGGAGAGCTTTAAATTTCCCGAGAGCTATAATCGTGATTAGGCACGTGGTACATATAACGTTTTATTTCATTTTAGTCCTCAAAATGGACAAAATTCAAGGATTCAGTATTTTGGCTACAGACTACTGCGTCGTCGTTGTGCTGGCGCTGCGAATTTCTGGTGTGCTATGGTTTCTATGCAGATTGTTGGTGTTGCTATACTACATTGTTGGTGCTTGTTATACTGCTTAGCAACTTTATAGGCCCTAGGGCTATAAAAGCCATTTTACGCCCTCTATCGGGGGCCAATAAACAAGATTATGGTTCCAAAATGAAATAAAATAATTCATTAGTATTCGTATGGTTATGAGCCTTAACTAAATCAACCGCTGAAATATAATACGTTCCAAATATTACTAGAATTAAACCATGTCCGAAGTTATTTTAAGCGACCGGGGTGGCTTTAAAATCTTGGAGGTCTGGCCGATAGTTATCCGAGAGCTTGCACGTGTGGGTGTTGTGAAATATGTTATACGTACCGCAGAGGGTAGCACTCCAACGCAAGAGCTCTTATGTGCTTTTGCAGGGTTGCTTGTGGCAATTATGTGGATCAATAAGGAGTGAAATAATAAAGGCTGTAATATATTGTTGTGGATATGCTAGCTCCTCGTCGGCTGCATAGTCATTAATTATGTATTACAATTGCACCACGTAGGGGTGAGCTTATGTTATATATTGGAGTTATCTCACATATTTGAAATAGTCATAAAATTATGTATTCAATATTTTACTTTAAGCTTGCCCTTAATTAATATAATGCCCCGTTAGTTAAACTATAATTGCTTTCAAATCAAGTACTCTTATTTCAGGGGTGGTTCGCCCAATCTAGATCTCTATTAGTTGAAGTTTAACTATTTAAATTGATTCTTAATTATTCAATGACATCAAACGTCAACCCAACTTCTACACCTTCTCAAACCAGGTATTGAGAAATCTATTTTTTACATTGACATAATTATTAATTAATTTATTAAAATAATTACTGTTTTGTATTTTACTTTTCCATTATTGCTCGTTATTTAAAATGTTTTGATATTAATTACTTACTTGCACTTCTTAAGTTCACTCTGCAAATATCCAAACACTACTGCTCCTTCCCTCAAGAGATCCCGATGTTCACCTTGTGTGATACCTACAGCCTGTTCCTGTCAACCAATTCCAAGAATCCGCTGAATCCAGCTTCAATCCCGTCATCAAACGTCTACTTCAACTCCAATAGACTCCTGGTAAGTTTCAGCTTAGTAGTTTTATAGTGCAGCTCAAGTCGAAGTCAGGATTGGGTTGGGACAAAATAAATACGATTACCTGCAAGTGATAATCTGTAAAGGGCGCTGCGCCGTTGTCCAGATTTAGAATTACTTCTCCGAGATGAAATATATAACCGCGAACCTAGGTAAAACAAAAAACAACACGGGTAAAGGGTACTTAAGACAGTACGCACCACCCAGAAATAAATAATAAAACACCAGAGAACATTACCATAAATATAATTGGTTAAGCAGATTTAAGTTTAATGCATTATATACATGTACTTTTATTTAAAGGTAGAGGGGAAATTAAAGTTTAGAATGATCTCCGGTTTAAGTATGCACTGATTAAGTGTTTAAATAATTAACGATATAATTTACATACAAACTGCAGCATTTAAAACAATGAGCAAGTATTATACCCGAACGTTATCGAGGCACACGGCTGTTGAATACACGAGTAGTCTCATTTGCTATTCTATGAACGAGTACAATACCGGGCGAACTGTATTATACAGATCTGTGTAATGGGATACTTACCTACTAGTAGAGCCAAAAGTTCAAAGACTGATACGGGACGTGTGACAGCTTAAAAATCCTTCAGGTTCACAACTAATGTAACCCATTTTTAAATATACTAACTATAGTGATTAATGAATAATAATAATTAATTAAACACCTTAATATAAACAGTCGAAGATTGTAGAAGAGGTGCGGTAATATTAATACAGCACCTGGAGATTGTTACAATGATATCGATGCCTTAGATACCTATTGTTTCCAGCGTAGCCCCTTCTCTTTATTGTGGCCACTTCTTCGAGGTGAACTGGCAAGGTCATGGGTGCTCACTCGAATGGCAAGCAGTGGGCCCAGCAAGGCTAATCAACGAAATTCCACAGAGACCAAACGTTTCCCAAACACTTCCAGCCAATACGACGCAGGATGTACGTCAAAATTAATCAATGGCAAACAAGCAGCCAAAATGTACGTCAAAATTAACGAATGACAATGAAACCGCAGTTCGCTGCAAAGAAACACAGCTGAGTGCGAGCACCGACTAACGGTATCAAGATGAAACACGAAAGTGTACTGGCTCGACGGTAAAGAGCTAAGCTAACATGCAAGCTAAATTGCCTAAATACAAGGCATTTGCCTAATTTGGGAGCGTAATATGCCTTGTGTTTCGGTCTTCTCCGGGGCGACAACCGCAAGTGCATATCACACTGAAATGAGTTGAAGAATTCGGCTAATAGACGCTAGATGCGGTGAGCATCCATGTTGCAGGATTATACAGGCACATTATCGGCGGTGCACTGAATATTATTCCTGAACTAAACGCTACGTGGGAACGCCGCGGCGAGCCGCAAAACCACCTGTCAGTATTATGATAACGAACACGTACTGCTAAATGTTGTAATGTTTGCTTTTTCCTTGCTTACATGTCTAATTGTGGAATTTGAATGGTTTTGTGTTTGCGAACGAGTGTATGTGACCACATGCCACATGAAAGGGCCCGCTGATTGCCTCGCACTCCCCCAGTGTCATGTTTTTGACCTACAATCCTTAGAACGAAGTGGCGTTATAGAATTTTTGGTAAGCCTGTAAATTTATGCATGAGGACCGATCTAACCCCAAGAAAAAATAAATTAGCTTCAAATCCCAAATCTATGTACCTACATTATAATTTCAAAATTATAATCTGAATCTCAGATGTAGCAATGTATAATTCATATTCTTATTTGAGTATTACTCTACAAATTAAAATTATTAAATAACGTAAATAACGATAATTCGAGGGACAATCTGCCCTCGTTATCAACAATTAACAATTAAAAAGGAACAAGAATCTAAGTTTTATTCAAGGATATTGAAAAACCACCAACCTCCAATGAATTGCTTGACACTGACGTTTAAGCCCTGTTTACACGGGTTTAGTAAACAGTCTAGTTGCTGGAGCAAGTAACTGGCTTCGTTTTATGATAGGACAGTTGCTGTTCCAGTGACCGTTCACATACGTTTTAGTATTTCGCTTTAGTTTGTGAGTGAAATCATCATAAAATGGATCGCTCAAACTTATTAAAGAAAGTAATTAAAAATATTTCAAATCTTCTCATGGATGAATGTTTGGATATACTTCATGAAGAATTGTAGAAGAAAAAGAAAGTGTGGACAAGGAGATGGCTTTTAAAAGAAGACCTACACATGGGGCTTCAGCTCAAATTCTTAACGAGATCTAAGTAGAAGACCCTTTAGAATACAAATTGTGCTTAAGACTGTCTCTCTTCTTGGAATTAATATGTGGTGGGGACAGGATAGCAGGCAAGTAAGTTGAGCTGTTTTCAATCTACTTGCCTGGCTTCATTTACTGGATCCAGTACTCTACTCGCCACTGGCTTCTCTGTTCACACGAGTTTAGTTACTAAAAGCCAGTGACTTGCTCCAGCAACTTGACTGTTTACTAAACCCGTGTGAATGAGGCTTTATTGATTATCTAAACCTACTTGATCTGGTCTTTAAGAATCGATAGCCAACTATTGTCTAAAAATATTGAGAAAGACGACACGCATTTTGCTTTGTTAAGTAAAATATATGCCGTCTCCTTAATTTTCGATTCTTTAGACAAGATCTTTGCGTTTTGCCAGTGTATTTTGTAATTGTTATCCCAAGCCAAAGTCGTTTGCTCTAATGATGAAATTTTCAAAAAAGTGAAAGAATTTATGATTAATGTTTTACAAGATAATGGCTATCCAGAGACTCTTGTTCGGAACATTTTCAATACACGAAACAATGCGACACACATACAACGAAATGACACTCAAAAGTACAATGCTCTAGCTATACCTTATATTCCAGGCATATCTGACAAAATTAGACGAATTGGAAATAGATTCAATGTTAGGACGGTATTCAAAACAATGAATACCGTGCGGTCAGTTCTTACAAAAACTAAACCGTTCAACGAAGAACATTCAAAGAATTGTATATATAGTATTCCCTGTGAATGCGGGAAATATTATATCGGTGAAACATCCAGACCTTTAGCAGTTAGGGTTAAAGAACATAAAAATATGATAAAAACCTATCAATTCAACAAGTCTACGCTGGCAGAACATGCTTGAGATAACAATAACAAAATACACTGGTAAAACACAAAGATCTTGTCTAAAGAATCGATGTCAACTAAACGTAAAATTAAGGAGACGGTATATATTTTACTTAACGAAGAAAAATGCGTGTCGTATTTCTCAATATTTTTAGATCAGATCAAGTAGATTTAGATAATCAACAAACGTCAGTGTCAAGCAATTCATTGGAGGTTGGTGGTTTTTCAATCTCCGTGAAAAAAGCTAAGTTTCTTGTTTCTTTTTAATTGTTAATCGTTGATAACGAGGGCAGATTGTCCCTCGAAACGTTCGTTATTTACGTTATTTAATAATTTTAATTTGCAGAGTGGCGAAATACTCAAATAAGGATATGAATTATAGATTTACGCCACAAAGAAGTTTCAGAGATTATCGTAGCAATGTTAGAAAATTAAATCTATATTCCTTTTTCTAGAATACTATAAAATTCTATTATTTTTTTTTAATCAAAGACGCTTGATGTTAACAATCTTGTGGTTGACACAGCAGATGTTGGTAATTTTCTTATATTTATGTGTGTTTTATGCGACTGTAAAGTGCTGTTCATGAAGTTATAGTTTCTTAACCTATAATAATTAACAAAAGTTACATTTTTTCCGGGTTCTGAAAATTTAAGTTGACTCAAAATACAAGAAATACGTATTTAACGGCAATTTAGACGTATTTCAAAATGTACTGTCTCCCCCTCTTATGTTAATACCACTTTAAAAAAAGTTCTTTGATAGGTACTACTGAAAATTGAATTTCTATCATTTTGTTTCTTTAAACTAGTTCTTTATTATGTATAAAAGAAACAGAAGGCTATTGAATTATCTATATCGCTTATATTGCCTATAGCATAATAAAATCTTAGTTGCTCAAGCCAGGCCCGTTTAGTTCTATTTACTTTTTTTTTAAATTATATTTCCCGGCTAATGTTATTATGTTGGCATCCCATTTGGAAAACTTTAATGTGAGCCAAGAATGTTACGTAACTGACTATAGTCGTAACCAAAATAAAAATAAACACTTGAATGCTACCATTACCATCCTCAAGGTTTCCGAAGAAGTAAAACTAATAATATTTCGGTAATGAAGCACACGCTTGAGAGATATGTATTGTTTTTCGAAACTTTTAATTTAGTTTCTTCATGGTGAATATGACAAAATGAGCTAGAGGTATTTGCAAATCAATTCGGGCCGAGGACGCCACTTAAATTGCTATTTAAATTAGCTAAATAGCTGGAATGCGAATGACAAATATTACATAATTGAGATCAACCAGTGACATCACGACACAAGACCAGAATAATGCAGCAAGAGGAATTGAAAGCACTGAACTATTGTCTATAGCTTCAGCACAATTATAGTCGCGACATGTACTCAGGGAGTCTGCTTTGAAAATCGATTAATTGGTAGCCGTAAAGCGTGTGCCATAAACTTCCACTTCAAGTACTGTAACTTTGACAATGAGAATCGTGTTTAAGACTTCAAAGGGAACTCCATTACTGTCTGTTTCTACAAAAAATCCATTAACACGCTATAAAACACAGGAAAATTGAACAGCATCTCTATACTACCAATAGGAGAATTGAAGTCTAGACACTGATCTTTTGTTGATATTGCTAGTATTGTTGAACAAAAAATGCACTAACCGTTTTTAAAATAAGTTCCCGTCGCCATTATTACAGAATAGACAGTTGTAACAAATGGAGTAGTATTTACTTTATCACCCTTTTATTTTGTATTTGTAAATATTGTAGTCTCTCATTTATTAGTATTCGTATGATTATGGACCTTTGAATAAATCAACCACTTAAATATAATACGTTCTAAATATTCCTAGAATCGACCCAAGCCCGAAGTTATTTTAAGGAACCGGGGGTAGCTTTAAAATCTCAGGGGCTTAGCGGGCAGTTAGCGACCAAGATCGTGCATGTGTAGATGTGAAACCTGAAACGACCGAGGCTTACATTTTACAATGCGAGAGCTCTGGTGTGATTTTTTAAGTGAGTCGTGGTAATTACGTGAATTAATCAGAATGCTAGAATAATAATGTTTGTAATAGATATTATTGCTTGAGTAAATTTGCAATGGACCTTGTTTTCGATTTGATGATGCAGCTAAGTTGGACACTGTTTTAGTGTTGATATTGACTGGCGAGAGCTTTGTTGTTTGTGTCGTTCCTCATGGTGTTATTGTTGGGTTGATGCCCAATAAGTACCGCTGATAGTACTACATGCCTGAATTAGCGACCATCTGGTGAAATTACCACTAACCCTGACATCATAAGTAATTATAAGTGATCCAGAAAGCGCATCTGAATATTCTGGGATGTTCATTTTCCATAACTGCCTTCTAATTTCGATCTTCTTCGGGGCGGCAATAGTAGATACAACTCACACTGACATACTCATTGTTCTAGTTAGCATTCGGCTAATGGGCGCTAGATGCGGTAAGCATCCGTATTGCAGGGTTCACGTACATCATCGGCGGTGCATCTGAAGATTGTTCCTGAACGAGATCGTATACTAGATGCTACGTGGGCACGCCGCGGGGTCACAAAACCTCCTCTAAGTATTATCATCCCGAATACGTACTGCTACATATCTTAATGTTTGTTTACTTTTGATTGTATGGTTGTCTGTGGAATTTAGCTGCCCTGTGTTTACAAGCGAGTGCCAGTGACAACATGCCACATGAAATGTGTCACCAATCGCCTTGCTTTCACCAATTTCGTATTTTTGATCCACAGCCCTTCGACGAAAAAGGGGTTACGGAATTTTTTGGAGTCGCCAGCCTGTAGATGTATGCATGAGGACTGACCTAAATCCAGGAAAAAAGAAATTACCCCCGAACCCCGAATATATGTGCCTACATAAAACACAACTGCTGTAATAATGTCTTAAGAGCCACTGTAACAGACATGATTTTGAATTAGTATAAATCATAAACTCGTTTTCGAATCTAACGATTTTTCTGTAGCTGTCACTTTGAAATAACGTGTCACTTTCTCTCCTTATAATAAGTTGTAATTAACTAAAGTAACTTTCACTTCCATGCCAACACTATCATCTTTGTTTTATCGAGTTACGAATAGGGGCCAAACTGTTTAAGAAAAACTGGCGAAGTTAATACGCCTTAAACTAAGTTTTATTTTTGTTTATGTATGCAGAGTACAGAAACCTAAGGCACCGACTCGGTCATATGTTCACAGAATAATATAAGGAATAAAAAGTATAATAGTAATCTTAAAAATATTGCAACTTATCGTACCTAAAATAACAGAAAATGAACAAACTGCTTCGCATTAGTCCTCGGAATTTCGCGTAGTAACTAAATTTACTGCAAACACAACATATTATTTGACAAGTAAATGAATTGAACACCGCCATAGACAGCCAATGTTGCCAAATCAACAAAATAAGAGAACGAAAGCAAGTGAAGCTCCCCAAGAACTAAACAATATTTATCACTTACAGTTTATAGTGAATTAAAATAGAACAGTATAACACAATATATATTTTCAGCTCGACTTCCTGTGGTTGTTGTAGTCAGAATACTGGAGCGGAAATTTATTCTATATGCTTTTATTTAGTTTAAATATATTTGTACATATATGTACAAACTAAGTGATTAGGGTACGTGATTACACGCTGGTAGCGGTTCCCGTTCTTCTTGTTCCTCTTGGGAGCGGTGACTGCTGTCCATCCTCGGGCTATTTAAACCACCCAACGCCGTTATTTCTAACGATCGACGTCGCAGTGAGTATCAATTTCCTATATTTGATTAAATCCAGGTATACGTTTTCCCAAAAGCCAGCCAAGATTATTTGATCTGTATCATATTGTAGCTGACCTAAATCCGCGCATTTTGATACCAAACACGTTTTCCTTGGGTGCCAGGTAAAGTTTATGGTCTAAGCACGCAAATTCATTTTTGGGATTAATTAGGCCGTCGGGAATAATTTTTGGTTACCTGAATAGACACCTATAAAGGCGTTGTTAGGTGCCTAATGTCTGGATTCCTAATTAACCTGGAGCATTTCTTAGCTATTACCGTGTTACCTTCGTATTTAATCGTTGCGCTGCTACCTTCGTTTTAGCCGTTTGTCAGCTTTCAACAGCGAGACGTCAGTCAGCGGCTAAGTTTATTTCGAGAAGCAGACGGTTTAACGGCTTGTAACAAACCGTTGTTCAGCCAAAATATAGACAGAACTGCTTTTGTTCTCAAAGTGCGGGCGGCTGAAGCTATTTCAATTCGTTGTCCGTCTAGATTTAGACAGTGCGGCGCCATCCCAACCGTCCAAGACGTTAATCGCAGGGAAAACGGACCGATTAATAATTCATATCAAGTAATTAATCTCCATTAAAGGCATAATTTAACGAACGATATCATTTCGATTTCAGCGAGAAATGTAAGAACGACTAACAATATGTGCCCGAAATGCAACATAAAATGTATCACCCGTACACATGCTGTTCACTTCTGTCGAAGGCTGCAAGCCTCTCAAACGAATGTACAAGTAAGGGGTTTCTCGCGGGCCAAAACTGATCCGCTACGGCAAACTTGGTAGAGTTTTTCCAAGGTACGATATACGATCAAATAAATGAAAGGTACCATTAATTGGATAAAAAGAGGAGTAAGAACTGCAGTAATTAAACATTAGTTTAAGGAGTAGCTGAAGATTAACTGAGGGCCTAAGGCAATTTAAGTGAAACGTTAAACACGTGAACTTACGGACCTAAACGACTTCATTACTGCTATACCATGCGACAAAAGTGAAATTGCTTCTAAAGTACCATCATATCCTGGATTAACTATATAGGTCGCAGCAAATCACAAAACCAAGAAGAATTATAGAAAATCTCAATTTGATTCCAAACGATTTAAGAAGATACAGCGTATAGCACAAGAACCCCAAAAAAGCGTCCTAAGACCTCTCAAAGCATCAGAAGGAAAATGAAGACTCGATGTTCCAAAATGGGAATAAGAAATAGCTCTCTCCTAACATCATAATCTGGATATTTTCAAAATAAGAATAATAGCAATCGTAAATCAAAAGTTAACGAAAGAAGAGAAATTAAAAGCGTGGGTAACTCGACATACCCAATAATTATCAACGCTCTCAAAAATAATGTAGAAACTAAAGTCAAGAAGTTCATCATTTGCAGGGCTCAAGCTCTAAATACCATCAACCAAAATATAGATGTAGCTAAGTCTTGTCTTCGGTGATAGATAAAAATGCGCACGGTATCAAAACTGATACAAACCCGTAACACAAAACAACATCCGCACAAACATCCCCTCTAGTCTCGCACTACAAACACGAAGCCAAAACATCCAACCACAATACTAAAACAACAACACTTTCAAAATCCAAAAACATAATATGTAAAATAACAAACCAATCCGCAGAAAAAAATAAGGCAAATCCCACCCTGAATGAAAATGAGAAACTCCAGGAAACCAAAAGAGAGAAAATAGGGATCTGACAAATCCCAAAGAAATGTGCATGGAAGCTCGCTTCACAAGAAAAAGGTCTACCTTCAACATATTGTAATGACCTTGCGATCAGGCAGCTGCGGATGAATGAGTCATTGTTCCAGAACTTTGAGAAACGGCCTTGGACCCAGAACTTCGAGAAGCAGCCGGGCCGTTGCGGATATATGAGTCACGCCCGAGGTCAATACACGCGACACGTCACCGTTGCCGGAATGGTCTCCACGCTTTCAGGAGAGAATTAGCCGGCAATATAAATATGCGTTCGCAGGAATAGAAGTTAGTTCTCATGCAGTTCTCATCAGACTCGAGCGCGTAATATAAATTAACCCGTATATATAACCATATAAATCCTTAATGTTTAAGTCGTGAATAAATAGCCACATAAATTAGTTGGTGTTTAATCCAGCGCATATAAATAAATAGTGTATCGTTGTTAGAAATAATTCGTAGTTTAAGTAATTCGTGTGTTTGTAAATACTAATAATTACTCGTTGTAAATAAATGTTTAATGCAAGAAGCGTCGTATAGTTTTTAAATAGCCCGAACCTAAAAACGTAACAATATATAAAAAACGTCGCATAAGAACACCATTTAAATTACTGGAAATGCTTTCAACATGTAATAACCCTACTGTCTAACTCAGCCAGCTGGACACTATACAAGAGAATTGGAAGCAATGTAGTACCAGTCAAAATGATATCTGGAAAAACTAACCAGGATTAGATTGTTGGGTATGTCAGTTTAAATACAAATTCGTGCACAGAACTACTCCAACTACCCTGTTTCCTTCCAATTTCAATTCAATTTTTATTACCCAACAACCATAAACA